>UCOH01012018.1:0-179849 GCA_900474275.1 Synergus japonicus
CACTTTAATAGTTTAACACTTATCATACATTTAACCTATACAATACATACGCTTTTGACATTTCATATTTTTCCGCTATATGACGCAATACGCATGCGCAATGGATGTGACATTTAGGAAAAGGAATTTGGTCGATATTGCGAAAGACTCTGGCACGGATTAGGATGATATTGTGAAGTTCGAGTGTAAACATCCTAACTCTGGTTTCCATTAGAACTTTTTGGAAACCAGGGTTGGGTCGGCATGTTTACAATGCAAAACAGAAGAAGGCATATAATATAATAACAGAATACGAGTAAATAATAATAATAAATTTAATTTTATAATTTTTATAACTGTAGTAATTTGAATTTCGCGCCTTGGAAATTATAAAATCCAGTGAAAATTTAGTGAATTTTCAATATTCCACTTAGTGAATTTTAGTGATTTTTTAAGCGCTTGATTGGGATTTTTTTCTCGAAATGTTGGTCACCCTGCTTATGATATAACCTTATAATTCCATTTCTCTGATTTTCGGCATCACGTTCGGCATGAGGAGTCAACAAAACAATATATCTTGGAGTAAAATGCTGTGAAGTCTGTAAACAGTAAAAGAAACCTGAATTCTTTAGTTATATTTTGATTTTGAGCAGGAAGCGAAGTAAAAATGGAAGAAATTAAATTGACGTTAGAAGAAAAACAAAAAGTCATTGATAGAGCACCTTTCCGAAATATGAAAATTAACGATTCCAGCGTGCTAGACACAGTGGATGGCAGGACAATTTGTGGCAAATGTTACAAATCTCGGAAATTTTTTTGTTACACTTGCTACGCACCGGTTATTGATGAAAAATATATCCCACAAGTGAAGGTGATTTTTTTATTAATTTCTAAACTTTATCTTAATTTCAGAATAGAGGAAAGAAGATTTTGGAAGTCGAAAATGATCTTCTATAAAAGGCAGAGTTTTAAAGATTTTTGAAGGGCTCTTGTTCCAGTTTGTCAAGAATATCCATCGAGTTCAGATAAATCAAGAAAAATTAAAATCTAACAAACCGTCTTTTAATTATTCACAAAAAACGAAATTCTTTATATTTCCCACTTTTCAAACCTTTTGAAATTATGAGAAATATCCAATTTAATTCAAATATCAATGAAATATTTTTAGTGCCTCGAAATTTTTGGAATCCCAACTTTTTTTTAATTTGTTTTTTATTCTTGCAATCCCTTAAAATTTTTTGTAATGTCTCCTTCCTGAAAATTCTTTATAACTCTGTGAAATCTTTCGTAATGTCTTCTATTGAAAAAATATTAATGATCCTATTTTGACCACAAAATTTCCACGTTTCCAGTTGCCAATAAAAATTGACATCATAAAAGACCCCCGAGAGATAGACGGAAAAAGTACCGCCATCCATGCTGCGGTTTTGGCACCACAAGACGTGAAAATCTACATTTATCCGGACTTTCCCAAAATATCAAAGGACGAGAGGGTACTAATTTTTTATAATACGATACTTCTAAATAATAAATAACATTTAAAAGAAGATTAAATAATGCCATTTCACAGATAGTTCTTATATTTCCCAGCAAAACTGCAACGAACGTTGATGCCCTTTTCGAAAACGAGGAAAACCAGGAGGAAAATGATCCTATAGTTAAAAATAATCTTCCAATAACGAGAGCGATTTTCATAGACAGTACTTGGCATCAAACGAAGTCCATCTACAAAGAACAAAAGCTTCGAGGTTCATATATTATTCAATTAAAAAAATAATAATTTATATATTTATCATTCAGGGCGTTGAAACCAATTTCTCACGTTAAAATTCGATTTTCTCATTTTATTCGTTTCAAGATCCTTAACAATTTTTTTTCAAAACAGATTTACCTTGTGTTGTCCTACGATCCCGGATTTCACAATTCTGGAGGCACCAAAAGAAAAGTCCTCGATGGTACTTAGCAACGATAGAGGCAATTCATCAGTTCTTAGTTGAATTTCATACGAGCGCTTTTGAAAGTTACCAGAAGAAGAGATTAGAAATCAGAGATGAAAATTCGGAATTATCCGAAATGTGTAGAGAGTACGATGGACAATACGACAATCTACTTTATTTTTTTAAGTATATGTATGAAAAAATACATAGTATCTACGACCACGAAAAACTGAAGGCTTACAAAAGACCTTTAATATAATTTTTTAAGATTTAAAGATGTTGAAACTAGTTTCTAGCTTTATAATTCGATTTCCTCATTTTACTCAAGAAATATTATAATTCAATATTTGTTCGCTCTGTAGCACTATTCAATTTTTAAATAGAAATATGCATGCAGAGGGAAAAAATGTATAATTTTAGTACTTTCTTTTCTAAAATGAAGAGATTGAAATTTAAGGCTGGATATCGAATTTTTGTTTTGTACTGAAAGTACAAGATTATTACGCTGTGTAGACAAACTTCTATTTTAAGATTGTTAATTATAAAATTAGTGAATTTTTTTAATAAAACGTTAAAAGTGGAAACAGGATTTTAGTGCCCTGACTCTTAACATTTATGTAAATTATTTTAAGAGTTTATTTTCAAAGGATTCAATAATATTTTCTATCCTTAAAAAAATTAAACAATTAAAAAATAAATAAATAAAAAATAGGCCTAAAAGTATTCTAATGACAAAAAGAACCTTACACCAAATTTCATGCTTTTAATTGTCTCGCCTGAAATCTGATTTAAAATTTGAAAAATGTTGCGTGCGCATAATAGAAGAAAAAAAAAGGACCTTTTCCTGTCAGGACCTGCAAAATTTCATATAAAATCAATACAAGATATATGTATATAAGCAAAGTTATTATAAATTACATGCGGTCATTTAATAGTGGCGCCTCTATACTTATCGCGGGTAACTAAATTTGTCACAGGAGCAAAAGAGACAGAAGTTTTTTCGTCTCTTTTGCTCCTGTGGCAAATTTAGTTACTACAAAAAATATAGAGGCGCCACCAGTTCATAATCGCACCTATGTTTAAAACAACTTGGGTATGTAAAATTTGAAGCGCCACCTGGCGTCCAAATTTTAAACTCCAATTTAAATGCGCAACTGAAATGACAAATATCAAAACATAACCTTAAGAAAAAATGTATTTATATTTTTTTACAAAATAAATTGTGGAAATATTGACAAAAGGTGTAAAAAGATAACGACTACGTTTGTTTAACAATTGTGAGTATTAAAGGCTTTTCAGAGGTGACAAAGTTTAGTATCAAAATGTTTTTGTTCACAAAACTTTTTTGTTGTTTTGGCATTTGCTATAATTCTTTATATTATTAATAATAAATCGTTTTTATTGCACTATTTTCACATTATTATTATTATTATTATTATTAGTTTTATTATATCTATTTCTGTAATAAAATATTACACTTTAAAAAAAGTAAATAAATTATAGTCTCGTTAAGAAATATTTTGCCGTATATTTATATTTTGTTATTAACAATTTTCGATAATAATATTTTTTCACATTCCTGATTTTGGCTTTTCAGCAAAAAGATGTCTCATATTACCGAAAATGTTTTTTAAGAGCGTTGAACCCAAATGATAAGCTGAAAATTCTATTCTCCATTTTACTCAACGAAAATTATAAATAAATATTTTTTCTCTCTATAGCACTAATCTTTTTCTAAATATAAGACTGCGTACAGAGCGAAAAAATATTTAGTTTCGATATTTTCTGCATAAAACGAAGAATTCAAAATCCTCTTTACAACTAATTTTCTTTTTCAGTTAGAAAGCATGGCCTAGAACAAAAAGAAGAAACCATGCCTTCAAAAAAGCGAAAAGTCCTTGAGGACTCGAGCGACGAAGATTTCAATAAACCTAGAAGAAGTTCTCTCCAAGTAAATTTGAGTTACATCTCAGATGTAACAGATTCTGGATGCGGGCCATCGAGAATAACAAACGAGACTACAGTCGTCTCTCCAAACCAAACGACTCTTCCAACTACACGAAGAAGAACCAGAAGGAATCCTCCTTCCAAAGAATACGAGCCTCCAACGAGGAGGAAAAAAAAACTTTCAAAAATTTTACAAGTAGAGGCCAATATCAACAATCAGGATAAAGCTCTAAATGACAGTTGCTCCCAATTAAGAGACGCGATTTTACGCAAAACAAGGGAGATTTTCGACCAGGAAAATGAGTTCGTTATAAAAACTAGCCGAGTTCTCGAAGAAGGTTCTAAAAGTTCAAGGTCGAGTTTAGAAATAAATTCAAGATCCGTGATTTTGGAGAAGGATTCAAGGTCTGTGATAATACAAAACGACGTATCTCCAAGACCAGTTCCAGAAAATTCAAATTCGAGAGTAACAATACCAGAAAATGAAAAAGAAAAAGACTCAAAACCTCTCAACTCTGAAACTTCGAGGCTTCCAGCTAAATCCTTGAAATCGATGATTTTGGAGATGAGTACAAACACAAGATCCGTTCTTTTGGAAAGAATGAAAGAGTCGAATTTTCTATCGCACACTAAAGCTCCAAGGTCAACGGAAGAATGTCTAACGCCCGGAAGTAAGGAGAGTTGCAGATCACCAAGTGTGAGAGTAGCTTTAAGAGAAGACCAGCAAGTAATAATGTCTGCAGGGAGGAATAAAAATTCGGACCCGGTGCAAATAAATGTGATGAAATTTCCAGTTTCGAGAGGAAGCGATCAGTCAGACGAACTTCTGACGCCGAAGAAATCGCGAGTCTCGGAGTCTCATCTTCCAAATGAGAAGCAAGTTTTCCCGAAGAAGCGTTTGTTCTCGGACAAAAATAATCCGGAGGATCTGGCGATGGATAATTTTTTGGTGGTGAAAACTCTGCATCAGAAGAGCTTTTTGGAACCGGTGAAGCCTCAGAGTCATTTTACGAGTCCTGTTTTGAGTGGAAGTACAAGGAAGAGGTCGAGGCTTTCTTTAAAGAGGCAAAATTGGAAGGACAATGAAAAAAGTTTGAGAAGTAGAGATTTATCTATGAATGAAAGTCTGAATGATAGTAATGGCAAGACATCTCTGGGACTTCCTCTGACTTGCTCTTCTTTTGTCGATGATCGGAATCAGATTAAGAATCCGGATGTTGGAAATGTTTCAGAAAGAAGGACGAGTGAATCTTCTTGTATGGAGATTACGACTGTTCAGAATATTTTTCCTGTATCTGATTGTGAGAGAGGATTAGGTTGTGATAAGGAGAATCTGGAAAAGAAGCTTGAGGATTCGATTAAGCTGAAGGAGTCGCTTAAAGGTTCGCAAGATAAAAGAGTTTTGTCGATGGAACTTACGAAGGCGGAAGGACAGATTTTGGGAGTTGATTCTAAATTAGTTGAAGCAACTGATGTTGTGGAAGGAGCAGAGTTACAGGATGAAAGTGTGAGGACTTCGACGACTTCCTTGAATGTTAATACTTCGGTGGATCTGAGTGAGGGGAAGGAACGTGGAGAAAGAGGTAATATGGAATTTATTTTATTTTTTTCTTTTCAATTTATGAAATGTATTTAGTTACTTCCAGATTTTATAATTTTTAAAAGATTTTGAGAAATTTTAAAGGATTATATTAACTTTTAGGTGATTTTAGACAAGTTGAAGAGATTTTAATGGATTGTAAATATTACCGTAGAATTAAAAAAAAATTCAAGTGGTTTCTGGGAATTCTGTGAGATTTTCGGTAAATTTGAAAGAATTTGTGATGTTTAAAAAAATTCTAAGCGATTTCATGAAATTTTAAGGGATTCCTAAGATTCTACAGAATTTTAGAGATTTTAGAAGATTTTATGAGTTTCAAGAGATTTAATGTGATGTGTGAAAATTTTCAAAAATTTCAATAGCACTATTATTGAAATTTTATTCTCATTTTTAATAATTTTTAACATTCGACAAAAAGCTTTAAAATTGCTTTAAAAAAGAAAAAGAAAAAAAGGTTTTAAAATCCTTGAAGTTTATTCCGTACAAATTTTAATAAAAGAAAGCTCTCAGTTATCACACACCGTATATTAAATTCTTATTTACAAACAGTTCCAGTAACTCGACTCAAGGTTATTCTCTCGACTTTTCAGATTGCTTAACCAGCTCAATTGTCAGCAAAGGTTCAAGACAAACCCAGCAAAAGTGCACGATTCGTTCTTCACTCCGAGTGAATACTTCTTTGGATTACTTTCCTAGGACCAGAAAAATAAAACTAACATTCAGTGAAATACCCTCACGAAGGAATTCTCGAAGAATATCAACTGTGGAGGAAAATGTCGAGGCACAACTTAAAGAGGACAAGACAGATCAACGAATGGGTGACACATTTACGCGAAATCCTCCAAGAGGTGACGCAAACAGAAGAGGCAATAGAACGACTGCGGAGTCAGGTGAATATGCTTGGAGACAGACTCGAAAACCCTGTGACCCAGAACGAAATTGCCATTATCAGGGAACTCTTGTTGTCGCAGATACGTTCATTGACGATAAGAGTGTATGTTCTACTCTTCCGGCATATGTACAATTATTGGCAATGAATTCTGCTTTGGAAAATTCTTCCCCAGAGTCTTTAGAAAATGTCTCTCTGGTGAAAAGACTCGAAAATCTTTTTGTGAAGCCTTCAACAAGTATAAAAGTGACTCGAACTTCTCGAAGTTCCACAAGATCTCGAAGTATGAATTCGACGAAAGATGGTTTTAGCGAAACGAGTTGCATTGAAGGAACTCCGCTTCCTGTAAGCAAATCTTTCTTATGGAAATCGCAGATCAAGCAAAATACGTTTGTTACTAATTTGCATTGTGACGTTTTTGAAAAAAGTAACGAAACAAACATCTCGGAGAAGAATCACTTATCTGTGGGAAATTTCGGGACCAGTCAGAGTCAGTTTAAGAAAGGAAGGTAATTTGTAAATACTATTACAATGAGATTTTTTAGTGAATTTTTTGAGCACTTTAAGAATAGGAAAAGATTTAAAATTTATAAAGAAAATATTAATCTTTTGAATATTCATTATATCACCACATTCTTAAAAAGTTTTTGGTATACCGTAGAATCTTTTCAAATTCTTAGATAGAAAACTTATTAATCTTGATAATTGATAAATCGCTTGTTATCTTTTGAAATCTCTTAACAAATTTTTACATATTTTTTAAATTCTAGACACCCAGCACTAGAAGAATCTGGTTCTGAATCAACTCAAAATTCCAGTGAATCTTCCGGAAAAATAACCACAACCGAGTCAAACAAAAGTTCGAAGGTCGAAAATTCTTCACCGGAAGATATGAAAAAGTCGAAGAAAAAAAAACTTTTCCCTTTAGAAGGTCGCTCTGAACTACTTTCTTTAAGTCCAGCCAGAAGTGCAACTCCTTCCCCTAAACAAATTCGATTTCCAAATAGAAGGAAGAATCGTAAATGGTTGAAAATAAAGAACACGCAAAATGTACAAAAAAGTCTAAAATCACAGAAGACACAGAGAAACCAAAATGCTTTGCAGTCCTCTAAATCGAGTGCAGAATCAGCGGAAGATGAACCAGACAATATTCCATTTCAAGACCTAACGAAGCGTAAAAAAACTAGGAAAGTGCTACGAAAAAAAATAGTTATAAAGAAAATTGCGAGTTCGAGTGTTGTGGCAGAAATGGAAAAAAATAAGGGGATATTTAATGAGAGCGAAAACTCGGGAGGGAGGAATTCTTTAAATGATTTCGAACCGAAGAAGAAAGTCGAGAAGACTAAGAAAAGTGCGAAGAGGATTATCGTTATGACTGGTTTATCTAACGAGTAATTATCTAAAATATATTAAATGTTTTTCTGTAATAGATTCTATATATTTTAATAATGTTTTGTTTCTTTTCTTTGCAGAGACAAGAGTTTAGTAAAGAGCGTTGTAAAAAAACTGGGAAAAGCGGAAATGGAATTAAATGTCTCAAAAAAAACGACTCACGTTGTAACCAGTGGAGTACGAACAATTAATTTATTGAAAGGAATCATAAGAGGCTGTTGGCTCGTGAGTCTCGAGTGGGTTTTGAATTCTCTTGAAAATGACGATTGGCTTCATCCCGAACCCTACGAAATGGCCCATTTTTCGGCTGCTGTAAAGGTACAATATTAAAACAGAACGAGTTGTAATTTTGTTATACTTTAAATTTTTCAAAAAATAATTTTTTAATTCCAACGCCCTTCAATTAACAATTCTCTTAAATCTTTAACAGGAAAATCGCAAAGACCGACAGCTTTTCGGAACCGCTTTCGTACCCGAATTATTTTCAACTTGCGGGCCAATCTACGTTGAAAATGGTACACATCCCCCATCCTCGTCTCTAAAAGAGCTGATAAAAACTGCTGGTGGTCAAGTAACTGAGGATCCTCAAAACGCAAAAATAGTTGTTGGTTCAGAAGGTTTAAAGGAAATTTGGGTCTTAGATTCAATAACAACTGGCGAACTTCAGTCCGTTGATCTCTATCAAAGAAATTGAGTTTCCTTCTAGATTGTAAATCTTTATTTTTTCTTTGGTGTACAAAAAGTCTTAGAGAACACAAATGTCCAGTTCAAAATGAGCTCTGAGCTATTATGTTTTCGTCTCTCCTATAATTTTGTATTATTATTTATATCATTATAATTATGTAAAAAGAGTTTATATTAGGCATCTTGAGATTAATTATATTATTATCGAATATTATATTCAAGAATAAATTTGTACCCTGTAACAGTTGACAGGGATGTTAAACTTTCTTCTTGATGAAGGCACTCGCAGATTATTTAAGCTTTAAGTCTTGAAATAAAAATTAAATTAAAATTCTAACTTGAAAATCCGATTTCTTCATTTTACTCAAAAAATATTAAAATTACATATTTCTTAGATCTGTAGCGCTATTCAGTTTTTAGATAGAGATATGCGTATAAATAGATGGAATTTTCAAATTTTCTGACGGAGTTAAATCGTTAATAATAAATTAGTTAAAATAGTCAATAAATATTAAGTAGAAAATAAAAAATAATTAAACAATCCTGAGCCTTTAAATACTTGATAAATAACAATCCTATTTTTACATTCTCTTCAGAGAATGTATTATTTTTTTTACAAAAGAGTAGAAATAAAAAACTCATTCATTCGGATGTGGTCGACAAATAGAGACGAGACACATAATAGCAATGACTAGTTCAACGCACAGTAAAACTATCTGAATACTGCACAAAATAACTTCCAATCTCAGCGTATAGTGTTGCCAAAGAAGAAAATAGAGAGTGACAAGTGAACTTGGGACGGTGAGAGCGATAGCGAGAAGAAAAAGAATTCCTCGCTCCATCAAATTTCCTTTTCTTCCGAGATAAATGCGACCACCTTCTGTACTCAGCAGAAAAAGTAGTAGCGCAAATTCCGTGATTAATTTACTTGTCCCTGGCGATGGTAAATTTGCTGCCTTATAAATTCCCATGCAGAGTTCACAGGTCGCGAACATTCCGAAGTAAAAGGAATTCAGGTACATAAGAATCTCGAATGTCAAGGACGTCGAAATGGTAGTCGGCATTTTTTATCGAATCCTGCAAAATTAAAATCTCGAGTTCAGTATTTATTAATCTCAAGTTCAAGAATTTATTGAAAGATGGATCCAAGTTCTAATTTCAAAATTCGATTTCCTCACTTTATTGAAGAAATATTATAATTCGGTATTTTTTAAATCTGTAGTCTTATTTAATTTTTAAATAGAAATATGTGTACAGAGCGAAAAAATATTTATCTGTAATTTTTGTTGAGTAAAATGGAGAATTGAATTTTGAGTTTAATACTTAAAATTTGAAAAAAATTTATTTCAGCAGTACAAGAAATATTTTTAAAATTAGAAAATTTCACTCAAGTGATTCATGCAGATAGAGATTTATATTTATTTATCAATATATATATATATATATATATATATATATATAAATTGTACAACTATAATATTATTGTTATTATTATTATTATTTCATATTATAGATTTTAGATTAAAATTCCATTGTAAAATATTTATCAGCTTTTTTGAGCAATATCTATTTTGAGGAAAGAATTTCAAAAAGTGTCAAAAGTAAAATAACGATCTTAAAAAAGATATAATTAGATAGTTACCTAGGCTACAATTTCACAACTTAATTCTGATATTTTTGGAGTCTTCCTTCTCCAACATTAATTTTTAAAGCAATAATTTGGTTATTATTACTATTTTCCTAGTTATTATCACCATTCATAAATTTAAATCTACACATTGTATATTTTAAAAACTACCCACTGTAAATTAACTTGCAAATCTACAAGTTGTTTAACAATTCGTTGTCAGAAGCTAAAAAAGTTTGTTTTTTTTTTTCTATGTATTTATACAGTTTTAGTTCAACTCAAGTCCGCTGCCTGCAGCGCTATTCAAGAAAAGGAAACAAATTGTAGCAAAAATGTTTCCATAGTCTTCATTCCTTAATCTTTAAATTTTATATATTTAAAAAAATTACAAAAACTCCCTTTACTTTTAACAAAAACATTTTTATTTATTTTAAAACTTAAATTCAATTTGCAAAGTGAATAACATACTATTTATTGTAATTTTAGAAAAATATTCTTATCGCTGCGCCTGTAGCAAGGCAACCAGAGTTACAGGTGTGTCGATTTTTAAGAAAAAGAGAACTTTTACTTTTTTCTGAGATATTTCATTATTTTTAAAAAGGGGAACAATTACTCCTGGCCCTAGGTTTAAAATAAAGATAAAAATAAACCAATTGCTTGGAAAATAAATAAAAATAAATAAAAAATACTTCCGAAAGGAGAAATGACTTTACGCATTTGAATTTTGCGCCTATTCACTTGTCGTTTTTCAACCAATCCGAGCTTTAAAATTCCTCTTTACCCCGCCATAATTGGTTCAAAATTCCCGCTCTTCTATTGGCTCCGCGTTTAAATGCGCGTGGATTTGCGGCCAATCGCAGGTCCGATATGGAAACGCTCGATACGGACGCCAAAGTGTCAGTCAGTCTGTGTCAGTCGTGCTCCGATTTGTCAGTGTTAATACAGAATTCGGTGATTGAATTAGCGTTAAAGTATTTTTTCTAGTTTATCTGTGAACTTTAACCAATAATGTCCGACAAGAAAGGTAACTATGAGAAACGTTTACGCGTTGCGCCTCGAAATACGAGTTTATATCTTGCGATTGTTTCGTGTTTTGAAGTTCGCGAAGTACCATTAGCACTTGTCATTTCTGCCAGGAAATCGTTTACGAATTCGATGTCGGGAAACTAGCGGATGAAATTAATCTCGCGCGTTTTATTAGAGTAGCGATTATGCGAAAATCTCCCTCGGGAGTTAATCCCTCAGGAAAATAACGAGTTTCGTCCTAGTGACAGATAAATCAATACGGTCCTCTGTATGGGGAATACAAAATGGCCTCCATTCAAGTACGACTCTAGTCCTTTCGAGCTTACGCTTTCCTGTCAAAAAAAAAAAAAAATTGCGAATTTACTCCCCGGAGATTTTTTCGAAAACGCCCCGTCCTTTTACTCCCGCCACTGCAAATTTTGTTTTCAGTTTTCAGAGGCTTAGCTTCTCAGGCAACTTTTAATAACTCGAGTGGAAATATTAATTAGCAGAACAAAATTATTTAGCGAATTTGGTCAATTTTTTGTGTTTTTTATTGAGGGAGAGACAGTTTTTGATTCGTTTTTGGGGGAAATCAATGGGGCTGGGTTGTTTTACTATTACATCTTTGAAAACGCCTGGTTTTTGTTCTAGTTTTTTTCAGGGCGGAGCGAAATTTATGTTTTTGTTTCCAGTTTCAATACTTAATCGCCAAAATGGCTACTGAAGTTTCCTGTTTTAAGGTAAATTTATGGATGGAAATTATTTAATTTGGAGATTCTTTTGGTGGATTTGTTGAGTTTTTAAAAAATGATGGATGGGAAAAAGTTTTGTACTGTATCGGGAAATATTAGGGAATTTATCGATAAATTAGAAAAAAGAATTTGCCATTTTAGTCGATTCTTTTTAAATTGTTTTTAAAATCACTCACTTTTGGAAAAAGGTCATTCCAAATCTTTGGAAAAGTTTTTAACATCATTTTTACAGCAGTTTTGAAACTTATTCAAATTTTTTAAATTATTAAACATTTGTTTGAATTGATTATAATCATGAAATTATTATTCTCAATTCAGAAACAGTATTTCATTCAATTTATTTGTATGCATTACAATAGAAAGTAACGTGCGTTATTCAAAGCATTATTATTATTATTATTATTATTATTAAATCCCAATTTTAAACCAACCAATATTTTAAACCAATAATAACACCCTCGAAAAATTTTATCATCAGTGCAAACTTCTTTTCCACCCATTAGTTAATTTATTTTAAATTGAGATAATACGAAATGTCTGCTTTTTATTTTAATCCATATATTCTATAAAGATAAAATATTGTTTAGATAGGAAGCAGTAAGCCGAAAAGGACAAAAGATCGTGACGATTAACTCGTAGGATAAATAGCTAAAGAATATTTAAAAATCCCATTTACAAATTTTGCAAAATTTACAAAAAATATTATAAAATCCCAAATTCGAAGACGCCGAAAAGAAATAAGTATCACGATATTTTTTCGTAATATAATATCGCTTTCCCTCCTCCATGCATGAATTTTGTCTTTAGTTGCGAACATGGGGTCTGAGTGACCCGACGTCATTAAGAAGCAAAAATTATAGCAAGACGCAACCAATTTATTTATTTTTCAATTGAAACAAGTTTCTTAGCGATGCGATGTATTTTATTTCCGCCTCTTTACCGAAAGCCTTCCTCTATTTTTATAAATATTAGCCAACATCTAATCGATTTCTATCCGTAATTCAAAGCACTAAGGCTTTTCCTATATTCCTAATTTTAAAGACACAGGAAAGAGCAATTGAACTTGCAATTTTTTTTCTCTTTCAATCTTTTTGGTTGCGAACGTCTTGCTCTGTTAATTACGTCCTCTAAACTTTATTCGGTGAATTCCTGAAAATCCGCAAATCTCTGGAAGCCAATTAATAAATCTTGTCTTCTTAAGACAGTCCGAGGAAATATTTCTTTATTAGTTTTCAACTTTTCAACACAAATTTTAACTTTCAATCTTGCCAAAGAAATATTTGAAAGCTGGAAAAATCAACAAAACACTAAAGAGATGTTTTCACCCTTATTTTTATATATTTCGATTTGATGACGAAACTGTATACATGAATAGAATCATCAAGTAGTCGAAAATCGTGACTGTACAATTTTTTTTCAAGATTAGACCCCTCTTTCATTCAAGCAGTGTGGCAAAATAAATTCTCCAGAAAATTAAATTAGTATATTAAAATTTAAACAAAATAAAATAAAAAAAATAAGAATTCATAAAAAAAAATAGTCAACTCTCGCAATAGTGTCGGCAATATTGAGAGAGTTGACTGTAAATTTATTTCAGGGATGTCCAACGATATGTTAATATTTTTTAAGGGATTTTAAATTTCCTTGTGGTATTAAAAAATATTTCAAGAGATTTGTAAAAGATTTTGTGGCATTTTGAAGGATTGTAGGGAATTTTAAGAGATTTTTAGGAATTTTAATAGACTTTGAATTTTTTTGAAGAATTTAAGGCCTTGTGAGACTTACCCGATCCCTACCTTACCGACAGTTTTTTCTCTGCAACGCTACGTCTACGTTTATTGAGATATCAAATTGAAAGTTTCTAAAATTGAAGCTAAAGGATTAAGGTACGCTTATCTGGTCCTAACTATAGACATTTATAAAGAAAAATATTTTTTATTTTTACAATAACCAAATACCAGATATTAAACATACCTTAGCATAGTTTCTTTAATTATAGACATTTTTAATTTGATATTTCAATAAATATAGAAGTAGCGTTGGAGAGAAAAAAATGTCGGTAAGGTAGGAATCGGGTCTCACGTGGCCTTAAGGATTTGAAATGATTTTGAAAGATTTAAAAACAATTAATGATAATTTAAATACTTGATAAAATATCTAACAATTATAAATTCTTTGTTATTTTCTGTATTTCTATATTTTTCAATTTAAAAATAAATTTTCCTTAAAATAAACAAAATATAAATTTAAGGATTTCTAGCAGAATTGTCTTATAATATATAAATTTCGAAAACTAGGGAAAACATCGATGTTTTTCCGATGGAGGTTGAATCAGGGGCGGATCTAGACAAGGGCATGGGGAGGGGCCACGAAATAATTACCCTTCCCCCTCCACTCTCAAGGGAGGAGGTTAATAATTTAAAAAATCATCTTATTTAATTACAAATTGTTTAAATACTTTATTTATTAATTATATAAATATTATTAACAAACGTTTAAATACGAACGAAGATTTTTTTGGTTTAAAAGTCGACTTCATACTAAATTCGAAGGCGATTTTTCCAACCCTACCGTCAACTCTTTAATCCCCTCTCTTGCCACCTCTGATGGGTTCATGTGGGGAGCGCGGCGAGCAGAGTGGTCGAGTCTCCTCGGCTGCCCGGCGGACGAAGCCGACCGGTCCCGAAGGAGACTCGAGCCTCGCGCTATTCGCCAGTGGCGAAACAAGGAGAGGGGATTTCTCGGTAAAAACCCTCGGAGAGGGGGGAAGATACAGAAGTAAAGTAGAAACGCGCGGTTCTTTCGTTGGACATTCTCTGAAATAAAATAAATAAAATTAATTTAAAATCATTTTTCTTTTCTGCACAAAGATCGATATAAAATAAATTGAGGATAAATTTCTTGGAGTTTATAGAGTCAAACTGTGAATGAAGTGAAGTCTAACTCGATTGAAGAATGTACACTTTCCAGAGGCATTATAATATATATAAATATATATCATTTCGCTTCCATTTAGACCTAAAATTTTAGTTCGTAAGAAATTAGTAGTTTAAGAAATAAAATCGGTACATGCGCGTACCTCGAGAACGAGCGTGACCTTAAGGTCGTTTCACCGGAGTAGCCCGGTCTTTTGGTGGTATAGAGACTGAAACGAGGATAGCAGCTATACAGTTGTGGCTATCGATATGTTTGCAGCGGACCATTACAAAGACGATTTGGTCCAAGTCAGTAGGTGGAGCCTTGGAGACCGGCACTCGCGCAGCCTAAGCCACGTATCTAACATCACCTTCTCTATATATTACCTTAACTCACTACGTGTTTATATATGCCAACATATATACACATGTATATATGTATGTATACTTATACAATATACATACATATACACATAAAAACATACATATATTATCGTTATATTATGTATAAATATAAATTCGAGATAAAATGCACCGTGCGCCTTCCGATTCAAAAAGTCATCATTTCATGCATTGGATGCTGGCACTGCGCCAGTATTGCAAGGACGCTCGTCATTTTTTCATAAAAAAAAAAAGTTATATGTAGTACTGCGACGTCATGTCACCTGTTGTCATAAATTAATAATCAACAAAATTATTTTATGTTGTATTCATTGAAAATCCGAGTATCCAAGTATTGATCCAATATAAAATGCATACGAGGCTTTATATTTATTTAAGGCCATTTGAGAGTTATCCGATCTCTACCTTACCGACATTTTTTTGTTTGTAACGCTACGTCTACATTTATTGAGATATCGAATTGAAAATTTTTGTAATTGAAGATAAAACATTGAGGAATGTTTATCTGGTCTTAAATATTGACATTTATTAAAAAAAATTTATTAAAAAAATTTACGACCAGATAAACATACCTTAGCATATTTTCTTTAATTTTAGAAATTTTCAATTTCATATCTGAATAAATGTAGACGTAACGTTGCAGAGACAAAAATGTCGGTAAGGTAGGGATCGGGTGAGTCTTACATGGCCTTAAAATCTTTCGAAATTTGCATTAAATCTTCAAATTGTATCCTTAAGGCCATGTAAGACTTACCCGATCCTTACCTTATCGACATTTTTGTTCCTGTAACGCTACGTTTACATTTATTGAGATATCAAATTGAAAATTTCTAAATTTGAAGCTAAATCATTAAGGTACGTTTATCTGGTCCTAAATATTGACATTTATTAAAAAAATTTATTAAAAAATTTTTTTTACAAAAATTTAAGACCAGATAAACATACCTTAGCATATTTTCTTTAATTTTAGAAATTTTCAATTTGATATCTCAATAAATGTAGACGTAGTGTTGCAAAGAAAAAAATGTCGGTAAGGTAGGGATCGATAAGTCTTATATGACCTTAAATAATGAAATTCCCGAATATTCTTTCTTCGCAACTTCCATTTTTTAAAGTCTCCATTAATTGAAGTGATGTGACTTCTAAAATTGCAAATAAGCTCTTATTGCCCATAAAATTTTAATTAAAAAATGAGCCTTCTTGCATTTACTTGTCTATTAAAAAATTCCTAACGACCTTTTCGTAATTTCGGACAAAAGTCTAAGAAAAATGACCAAAAAACCATGAAACTCTATTATCATGCATTATTATTGCAATGCATCAATTTTTATCAGAATAAACATGAAATATTAACATTAACTCAACGTTATCAAAGCAAACATGAAATATTATTGCATTGCTGTCAAAGCGCATGCATACCAACACTTTTTGAATCGGAAACGTCGGCTGCTAATATACCCAAATCATTCTGGATATTGATATGGGTCTATCGATCTTTTTACATTAAATCCGTGGTACTGGCTGATTGCTTAATTTGTTCCTTTGTTTAACACCCACTTAGTCCTGCCGATGCATAATTTTCGCTGAAAGTAAAGTCAATGAAACAATAAACCATTGGGAGTGCATTGCTCAGTTCATTTGAAAAGCCTTTATTAAAATTGAATAAAAGCCTAATTAACATTCTGATGAAAAGTCTGATCAAAAATCTGATCAAAAGTCTCATTTGATTAAAATCCATGAAAATGTATTAAAATTGCATTGTCCAGTTCTGTATTAATATGAAAATTGTGCATAAGCAAGGACTCAGGTGGATCGGCAGGGTGAACACGAATGCTGTATCTAAGCTCGTCATATTTAATATTTCTATTAAATAGCGAATCAGTAGCTCACTTTTAACAATAGTGCATGCAACTTTGATCCAGCTCACAAGTTTTGCAAGCCTCGGTTAAAGTAAAACCCGCGGATCTTGCTAAGTTACAAAAGGAACAAAGCCTAAACTTAGGCACTAAGTCTCATTACAAATACTAAAGTAATTAAAGTAAAGTAATTAAACTAAAGTCAAGTAATTGAACGAATTGAAAATAAGTTAAAGGATGAAACTTGTGGGCATCAATGCATGGTATAGACAAACTGGTTTGTTCTTGCAACCACTTTAATGAGTTGATTCTTCACCAGTTAGAACTTTACTGTAGAGCTTGTTACAGCAATTTATAAGAACGTGAAAAAACGTAATATCATGACTACTTAAACTCCGACAAATCATGAAGGTAGAATTAAAAGAGATAAATTTATCTTTATTATTATTATTATTATTATTATTATTATTATTATTAAATAAATTCAATGAGATTACGTTTGCTCGCTTAGATGATTTATTTCCTAGTTCTTATTTGTACTTTTTGAGATTTTGGTTTGCATGCCTGTTTTGTTTAGACGTTATAACATATAAGTTATGGAGCAAACATCTTTTCGAACTATTTCTCACGTGATTTCGAGTTTTAAGAAGGTGTTTGCTTTTGCATGAATCTAGTTTTCATAAGTTGCATGTTGAATGTTTAAGATTCTTATTTACATTCTTATATTCGTCTCGCTTCACCATCGTTCATTAAACAGTAATAATTAAACAGTAATTGAGGAGAATAATTAGTTGTAACAATTGTTACAACTTTATTTATGGTTTATTTAAGACGACGGTGAGGAGGGATTTGCATGCCGTATGTGTTTGCACAGTTTTTAGGGAATTTCACAGATTTTCCTGTATGTTAAGGATAAGTTGTAGAGTTTGTGAGTCGATGACTCGCAACACTTTTAGAGAAGTAGCATAATTGTGAACTGGCCCCGAGTAGAGTTCCAGAGTCTGATTATTGATTAACGGTGATGAGCTTCATGACTTCTGAAAGTTTGCAATTTACTATTTTTTCATTGTCGAACTTTACTCGGGGTCCACAGGAATCTCTCGTGCATCTGTGCATGTGCATGCTGAAGAACATGTATACTGTTAATAGTGAGCTTAATTAAGATAGAAGTTAATAAGAAATGAGAAAAATTGTGAAGTGTACCAGGCAATGTCTTCTTTGTTTGGACCAAGTGACGGAGAGCTGCATTCTTTATATATCTATCTATATTATAAAAAGATCTCGTATATATATAAATATAAATATATATATATTTATATATATATATATAAACAAAAAAGAGTTTTCGGTTAATTTCTCAGTTACTAGGTTCACATCGGAGACGCGAGTGTTCCACCGAAGTATTTCAATATGTTCCTAACTCGGAGAGAAAACAGACACGCAACTTCTCGACTTTGTGAGATACATCACAATTTGTCTTGAAAAAACCATTGCTTGCCTTTCGAGTGCGAAAATTGTCTAATTTGAGGAGGCAATTTTAAAAGAAATTAGGTCGAATGCTTATTATGGGACAAATTGAAAGTAGGGCAATTTTCACTCATTCAGTAACGTCAAACTTAAAAAAAAAAAAGAAAAAAAAGACAACTAGTATTAACATAATCGATCGTTATTGAATTCGATAATTGTTTGCACCGTGGCACTGACACATGATCTTAATCACCCAGCACCATCTCACCGCCGGAATCGCTCACTAATGGAAGTAGTTCTTCCGGCTGAGGTGGCGCTTGGTTCTTATGGACAAATTTGGTGTGGGCTGACATCTATGTTAGATTACAACATGTCCATTCGCTGCTGCTAGGCTTGAGCAAATATCGTGCGCAAAGTAAAAAGGGGCTAAAATACAAGAAAGGAAAATAAATAAAAAATAAATAAAAAATAAACCAAGAGTCGAGGTTTTTCTTTGCGTGCCTTGATTGCTACAGCACAGTGTGTAATTTGGTTTACTAAATCATTGGGCGGTTTGCATCGATAGATTTTTACTACTGAAAAGCATGAAAACACACATGAATGCACTGCTCCAAAGAAGCTGTATGATTGCGAGACTTACAGACCGCCCAATCTGCGATTATATATCATGCAATTATAAAGAACTTATAATCATGTTTGACCTTTATTTATTGGATATTTTCAGAAATTTGTGGTTTGCTGAATCTTGTCACAACTTTTTTGATGTGTGAAGCACACGCGCGCAGGCACAGATCTCCGGCTAGTCAGGGATAATGTCTTTCAACTTGATATGATAATAAAAATTAGCGCCATGGGGTGGTTTAGTCGCCATCTTCTCGCCCCCTTCCCCTGGATCTAGTGCGCATGCGCGCGTGTGTTCGCGCGCGTGTGTGTACATATATACTTACTCATCGTACCACTGTACTCATTGTATAAATTACACATTCACCGCTCGAACACAAACTTCTCGGCCAATCTCTTGAACTGTATTGAATTTTGTCTTGTTAAAACGTACCACTTAATCGAATCATTATTAATTGGCTTGTTTTGTCATCACTTTCGAACCGATTATTACTTCTTACATTTTGGCTTTATTTTAGCTCAGTTTTACAATTCTTTTCTCACCCGATCGAATCCGAGAGTAAGGCTTCCACCAATCGGTCGTAATGTTAAAGATTTGTCGATCATTTAGGAAAAAACAATTGTTAGCTTCTCTTTAATTGTTAACTTTTTCTCCAATGGTGAACATCTACTCTCGGGTATGATTGTTAGACAATGTAATTGGCTTTTACCTTGATTGCGTAATGCTATTTGCTTTGAGATCAGTTTTGTATTTATACCTTAGTTTTAGAATTGAAGGTAGGTCAGATTCATGTGAGTTTCATGCGAGAATAGTTTGACCCATTTTTTAAGGTTCATCGTTTTGGGTATAACAGTTTTGGATTTTTTAGTGTAATTTAAGTAATCGTGCACGTTTGATACTCGGTGTTTCCGGCGAATGCATCAGTAGAGTTGCAAGGTTGTCACCAAATTTCCGGTGCTAATTTGACTTGTTTTTTTTTTTAGGCTTCACACTCAGAAAAAAGTTTGTTTAAAGTCAGATAATTGAACGAAATAAATTTTTTACTTCAATAAATGAAGAATATTTACTTTCTTGATTAAAATATAGGATTTGTTTGGTATAATGTCAATATATGTTTAATTTAAATAAAAAATTCGTTTAATTTGAAACAAATATGTGAAGTATACATTTTTATTTTAAACAAATTATTAGTTTAAGTAACAATTTGTGATCAGCCACCGTGGCGCAGTGGGTAGATTGTTGATTTTTAATTCCGCTCTTCCCGCGCATCTTGGGTTCGAATCCTGGTCGCCGCGAATTTCGCAATATCGAAGAAACCAATTTTTCATTAGCTATAGAGTATGTATTAAATAAATGAAACTATAATATAGATCGATTTCATTTTTTCTCTTTTTTTTTTAAATTATTCATTTTTTTTAACTGTCAAACAAGAAACTTATTTAATTTAAACAAAAAATTGATTTAAACGAAACAAAATTGTTTTCAATTGAAATAAATAAAAACAAATAAAAAATTTATTTGGATCAAACAAACATATGATTGACCCCATATCAAAGTTGGTATGGAAATTGGGTGGCAAGTTTGCATCAGTAGATTTATTCAATCCTTGAATTTGAACTCCTTATTATATATAATTCAGGTCTGTTCTATAATTCTGTTTCATCTGAAGTATTCGGGTCTCTTTATTCTAGGAGAGAGAGAAATATGAAATGCACTGCACTGACTGTAATCCTTGAACTATTCTCACATGTGACTCGCATCCGCGTGTACGTGCTTTTCGAAAAGCAGCCAAATCCAGGTCGCATCGTGTGGAAAAGCCTTAACTTGTCTACTCCTAACAACCAGCATGCAAAAGACACTATTGGCTGATTTTCGAAATCACGTAGACGTTCCTATGCTACGGCTCGAATCGCACCGACCGCGTTTACACAGAAATAATATTATTATTATTGTTATTGTTATTTCAACCAGTGACTCGGTTGAGTTTTTATTAAAATTGTACCTTCGAGAAACTTGAATGTATGTCGTAGACGCACGAGGTGCAAGAAGGGCAATATACCAATCTTTCGATTATTTAATTTCACCATTACTTAGTGACTAACATTGTTTGAGCTTCAATTAGTATCTTGATTAAAAGTGGTGTACGTCATGTGTAAGATATACTTGGGTGTGGGAGTACCATTCTTGGTATTGAAACGTTTCAAATCTCCAGAGTCTCCGAATTCAGCTGCAGATCTGAAAAACCCAGCAAAAATTTTAGTTTTGATACGAATTGAGTGGAAAAGACTCAGAATTCCAGTTTACGATTATTATTATTATTATTATTATATTTAAAGATTTTTTATTTTTAGTTATAGGTCTTTTGTCAGAGCTGTCGGTGGCTCAAGTCGTAAGATGCGAGGCTTCCAATTCCTGAGCCCGTACCAATGAAAAAATTTTCTATGTATCCTAGTAGCAACGTCTGGCTTGAAGAAAAAAAAATTTATTTTTAACATCTCTGCAATGTATTCTCCCATAAAGGGCTAAAGTAAAGTGTAACGATATTAAGTAAACTTATTTAGTACCGGTTTACGTTACTTTAATTTCTTCTGGTGTAAATCATGGCCAATCTGGGCCAGAACAGCACGCCAAGGCGGAACCAGCCTGGCGCCAGGTTGCAAACAGATTCTGCTTTTTCTGACACATAGCTAACCTAATCCGTATCAATACTGTTTTTTTTTTGCTGGAAAGAATTTCGTTGAAAAATCCAAGACTTGATGCTTGAGAGATAGGTTGAAGAATTAATTTGAATGCAGAATGGAATGTAATGTAATTTTATAGATATTGGAGGTTTGAAGCGGCTTTAAAGCGGCAAGGCGTCTTGCGTTTCGAGCAATCGAATAGCAGAACGCGATGCTGCTATTGGCTACGGTACTAGGTACCTTTGGCTGAGGTTAAACGTTCCTATTTCCAAATTTAAGATGATGGACATTTCGACTTCTGTTTCAGCCTATCCAGTGGCCCCTCATCCACCAACAGGTTTCGTTCCTGCTCAGGCGCAACCTACTACCTATGGCGGTGAGTTGAATTTAAAAAAATTAAATTAATGAAAATATATGTTTTAGAATCAGATTTTATTAAAAATTATAAATTACAGTTGCAGGTGCTTCGCCCTACGGCGTCTTTCCCAATCAGCCACAGCTGTATGCGACGCAAGGACCTCCGCCACCTACATATGACCAAACGCTTACACATCCAATGGTAAAATCATTGTCCCTGAGCGTTTTCAAATTAAATAAAACGCCTAACTTATTTTTTTTATAATAAATTAGAAATTATTTAAATTTGTTGGGAACCAGTATTATAGTTCTTTAGAAACAAGCCCGAGTAGACATTTATAAATAATTATTTAAGGCAAGTCAGAGAATAACAGAAAAGAAAAAGATTGAGTTAAAATTAATTAAATCTGCAGAGGAATAAAATTCCAAATTTAATATTTATTAAGGGCGTTGGACCCAAATGTTAAACTCAGAATTCAATTCTCCATTTTACTCAACGAAAACTATAGATAAATATTTTTTCGCTCTGTAGCACTAATCTTTTTTTAAATATAAGACTGCATACAGAGCGAAAAAATATTTAATTTTTATACTTTTTGCATAAAACGAAGAATTAAAAATCTAACTTCAAAATTTAATATTTTCATTCTACTTAAAAAATGTTTGAATTACATATTTTTTTCGCTCTGTACGCATAATTCTAGTTAAAAATTGATTAATCCTGCAGAAGAAAAAAATTCCCAATTTAATATTTGTTGAGTAAAGTGTAGAAATCGAATTTTTAAATTAGAACATGGGTCCAACACCCTTAATATTAAAAAGACTCTTTTGGATAGCCTGTAAAAATATTTGTATTAGTTGCTTTCATTAGTCATAAAAAGCTAAAATGTAAGTTTTTATTTCTAGATGTATCAGCCCATGTATGGGCAAGGATATCCCGGAGGATATTTGACTGGTTATCCAACCGCTTACGGTCCTCTGCAATATTATCCGCCACTAACGGCTGCGGCTTACTATCCTGCGGCTGCTATGCAGCCTGCACCAGTTAGGCCCACGCTTATGGTACCTGTAAGTATTAATTCATAAATTTTTACTAATAACAGTTATTCATGGTTTTAAACAATTTTTTTTTTTCTGAACCAGAATGGATTCGATGGAACCCGATTCGATGGGATTTCGCAGCAGGTTCTTCCTCCACCACCACCAGGTGTAGCTGCAAATGCGGCACAATTAGCAGCAATGGCAGGCCACAGTGTCGCTCTCTCGCAAAAGAAAGGCTCGTTTCTTGGAGGAGGAACAGAGGGTGGTTACACCTTTTGGTAAACCAAGCGCTCAACGCGAACCGTTAAAGTTATCACAGGCATTGTTGAGATCCGTGTAGGCAAAATTCAACTATCTTAGAGTTTATTCTATTCCGTCAGACGTGATCTCCCGACAGCGTGCGTCTGAGTGTATGGACCGTCCTAAAGATTTTTGGAACACAACTACTGCACGCCTACTATTTTTATTTGTTACCAAATATCCAGAAGAGAACGAAGACGCGCGGGGCAACACAATTCTGCCGGTAGAGATTTGAATAGATAACAAAAGAGGGAAATTTGAAAACGAACCAGATAACCGGAAACTAGGATAACAAAAACAAAAAAATAACAAAAAACGAAAAAAAAACAGGATAGAAAAAGAAAAAAAGACGAAAAAAGAATTAGGAACTTTCTCCTTACTATTATTTTTCTTCAGGCTGTAGATTCTGCAAAGCGGACAGCCTGTGCATTGAGAACTTTTTTGTAAAATTTTTTGAAAATGTAACTTTGTAGAAGCGAAAGACTAATGCGCTATATTCAGTATTAAAATTCGAAGAATGCCAATGCGAGAATAACGAGCGATTTCTCTCGAACGAACAGAAAGGACGGAAAGGACAGAAACTGTTCTAGAGAAATCGCAGGCATTGCTATTATCAGTTGTATTCGTTGAAAGGGAATATTAGGGAGGAAGAGAGTGTGTGAGAGTGAGTGTGAGTGTGAGTGAAAGTAGCTCGCAAAATGTTATTGTTTTTAAAGTTAAACGAGTGAATTCGTCTGCAGGAATCGATAATCGAAGTGTGTTCGAAGCCTTTTTTAAGCGCAACTACTTGGCAGGGTGACAGAGCAGGCTGTACACAATTATTTTTGACGATTCTCTGTCAATCGAACCTTGTGACTCAAACTATTTACGCCAATGTGGTCACTAGCATTTAGATTGCTATCAAAAATACTCTTCGTCCTTCTTCAACTTCTTCTTCATCTTCGTTCTTCTCTGTATCATCTTACTTTCATCTTCATCTTTTTCCTTCTTCTACTACTTCTTTTTTTCCTTTTCTCTTTCCTCATTCCAGTTTCACTCCTCTACTTTAATTTCCTAATCAACTCACTGGGCAGCCCCGAACACTAGGAAATTTTATGAGCGACCTCGAAAAATGGAGAAACCTACTCTAGATATTCGAAACTTTTTATATTTCAATCGTCGAATTTCGAAGAATTCACTGAGAACAAATGAATTCTCATTTACTAAATATAATTAAGGCCGTTTGTCAGTTATTACAGGGAACAAAATGCCGATAAGGTAGAGATTGTGACTTTGTGGACAACTGAAGCATGGCCTTAATTAAAATGAATAAATCGAATTTTCGGTGAATTTTTAAGCATTCGAAATTCGAAAAGTTCTATTTTTCCAAATTGAAACAATTCATTGCCAAATTTGTGCCAAATGAGTTGTCCCGGTGATTCCCTCATTTTTCGAGCCTCTCGTTATATTTTTTTTATATTTTCTTTTTTTTGTTTTATTTAAAAAGACGCATCTTCTGCAAGTAGTCCTTATTAAAGATTTTTTTTATACGAGTTGAACTAGGAGGTTTTTATTTAATCTAGAGATTCTTGCTCGCAGTGATTATGTCATTTAAGGACATGTGTCAGTTATCCGATCTCTATCTTATCGACACTTTTTTCCTGCAAATAACATTTCTACATTTATTGAAACGTCAAGTTGCAAATTTCTAAAATTAAATTAATTTCCAAAGTAAATGCACTTATTTAATAAATAAAAATGTCCTAAATATTTACATTTATTTAAAAAATATCTGTAAGGCAGAGATCGGATAATTGCTAACGGCTCGACCTTAAGCGATCGTCATAGCAAAAAGTCGACAATAAAATTCGATGTAGAGTTTGGTTTTCGATTTTCTGATAGTTTGTCAGCCGAGAGGATCGCTTAAAGCCGAGATTGAGTTGGAAACAAGTGAGTGCTTGGACATGTTTAAAGTACAAAGTGATAAGCGAGTAGCCGAAACCGTTGGAAGCGTTTCAATTTAATTTTCTAAAATAATTCTTTGAGAGCAGCCATAGTTAATCTGTAATAAATGTAGATCTTCGACAGTTAGTTTTATGGAAGAATCTGCTCGAATTAGAAAAAACGCGCACCACCGAAAGAGAAAGAATCCAATGCGGCATTAGAGTCAAAAAAAAATTATATAAATAAATCGATAGATCGAATTCAAAAAATTTTTAAATTGTGATTGAAATTGACTTGAAATTAATTGATCTTTTACCACGAAAATTCGAACTTCGAGTAATCAAATAAAAAAAAATAAAGTATTGCGAATTTCGAATTATGGAATGAATTTGAAATATGAGATTTCGATTTTTTGTCGAACTCTAGCTTGCCTCGTTTTGTGGAGCAGGCGCATAATTTTTTTTTTAATCGTCGAAATGAAGTTTCAAAAATCTTCAAGTTTCAAGGTGACTCCTTTCAATTTTTGTCGAATTGTGAAGCTCAGTGCAATAATGTGAAAGTCAAAATTGATCAATTTCTTAAGAAGTCAATTCGGCGAAGATTGTCGCAAACGACTGATTTTTTTTATATTAGAAGCTCTAGTAATTAGGTATGCGATTTAAAACTTGAATATCGATTGGAACCACCTTGAAGATTTTTTTTTCAGTTAAAGGTGTTGGAATCAATTTCGAACTTTAAAATTCGATTTCTTCACTTGACTAAACAAGTATTGTAATTAGTATCTAATTATAATATTTGTGGACTAAAATGAAGACTTCGAATTTTCAATTTAGATCTTGAACCCAACGCCCTTAATGTTTTTACTTGATTTTTAAAAATCATCCTCAAATATACATTTTAAAATTTTGCGTTTTTAATGAGTAAAAATGTCAAAAAAATTGTTTTATCCATTTTTGGAAATGTTTCTCACTCCTTTTTGCGTATTGATGATTTAAGGAGATAATTGTAGTGACGAATTGTCAACTTTATAAATCTATAAAATCATTTAGCCTTTTAACTCGCCATGCTCCATTTCCTCCCGTTATGTGTAGAATTTTTATATCGATAACGAACTACATCGAAAGCTCTATACATTGTAATGACTCGGCGAGTTTGTATCAACGAATGACAAACCCGGTGCGCTTCAAATTTACCAATTTCGGTCTCGAGTGTATTTCTCAACAGAATTTACAGTCAGTCTATTTTAAAAATTCGATTTCCTCATTTTACTTAATTAATATTAAATTTGGACTTTTTTTCTCTCTGTATAATTAATCATTTTTTAACTAGAAATATGCGTACAGAGCGAAAAAGTGAATAATTTTAGTACTTTTTTTGTAAAATGAGGAGATGAAATGTTTATTAGATTTTGAATTCTTCGTTTATACGCAAAGAATATTAAAATTATATATTTTTTCGCTTTGTGTGCAAATCTCTATTGCGAAAAAATATCTAATTATAATATTTGTTGCGTAAAATGAAGAATTCAAATTTTGAGCTTAGAACTTGGACCCAACATCCTTAATATCAACTAATTGTAGTTAAAATTAAATCTAGGGTAAATAGGCTTGAAATTTATTTTGAAAGCGAAATTTGACTGTAATTTCCATTGGGAAGTGAAAAGCTACACTATAGTGATGCAATATTATCGAAATATCGATATTATTTTACAGATATCGACATTTTTGGTATTGATATTGTAAATATTGATATTTTTGCTTCGATATTGCATCTCTGCAAACTATCTATGTAATAGTGATATTTTTTTGTGACTTTGTATTCTACGAGTGGCCTGGATGCTTGAATATTTTCACGACAGCTAATTTACGGTAAAAAAAACCCTTGCACCGAAACACAAAAAGGTCTTTTTGCGGCAGCTACGAGTTTTTATACAAGAATGTGAATCGACTTAATTCTCCTGAACTAATTTTTAATTCAACTCAATCATCTTTTGCCGTAGAGCTTTTCTTTCACGGGAACCCGATATCGTACGATACATCTTAAATAAAATTGTTTGCGATTTAGAGACGAGGGAGGGGGAGGGAGGGAGTTTTATATCAAGAAAAAGCGTGCAATAAACGATATGTCTATTGTAACAATAAACTAATGTATTAATTAAAATGATAAATACGTTGTTAAGCTGAACACTGTACCGACATCGAGATCCGGTATAACGGTTAATAAATATCATGACCATGCACTCTTAAGCTCCATTATCTCTGCGCTTTTTTTAGCCTTCACGATCATTGTTTATAAGTTCCTACCCAGAATATATTGCAAATCTCTTCGAAGAAGTGAAGGGACATTGATATCGAAATATCAAAAGCTGCCTCTCAAAATTTTATTAACAATTAAAATGATACACGAAAATCGTAAACTATGTTTTGTCTAAAACTTTAAAGATTTTTGATCAAAAGTATCAAAAGTCTGGCTTCAAAATTCGATTTTTTCATTTTACTTGATAAATATTAGTAATTTATATATTTTTTGAATAAAATGAAAACATGGAATTTCGAGATTAGATATCGATTTCTTCGTTTTACACAAAAAATATTAACGTTATATATTTGTTCGCTCTGTAGAACAATTTTTATTTCTAAAATGAACAGCGACACAGAACGAAAAAATATTTATTTCTAATATCTGTTGAGTAAAACGAGGAAATTGAATTTTAGGGATAGAACTTGGATACGACGACCTTAATCTAAACTAAGGTTTCACAATTATTATTTATTGTACTTTCCGCTTGAGAGTACTTGTTTAATTGATTTTTCCAGAGAAGGTAACAGGTCACAGTAAGTATCGACACAAGACGTAGCACACTTTTCGAATTCGTTACTGAACTTGTCGACGTCATTTTGAGAGGGTGATGGTCCCATTTTATCTCGTACCTTATCGTTGCATTCCATCACGCATCTCTGCAAGCGATTCTGTGGAATTGTAATAGAGAGAAAAATTAATTTAGACTTGAAAATTTATCTTTGGAGGAGTATTCATTTTACAGGGACAAAGAATAGCAAATAAAAGGACCTGGACTCTTTCTATTTCCTCTGTGATGAAGTGTTGAGCGCTATTTAATGCAGTTCCACAATTTTCGACGCAATTCGTGGCTCTGTGGATGCTGTAACTTTCGTTATCATAACAAGTGGCTGCACATCTATGCATGTCCCCCTAGAAATTAATAAATAGGTCATTATAGTAATTTTTTAAAAAGAAATATGAATAAACATTTTGCGGAGAAATTCTGAAGAACTTTGAAACATTTTTTTTTAATAATATGGAATTTTAATTTTGGAGAATTAAAATTTTTTGGAATTTGCAAATTCGGGTATTTTATATTTTTGCGAAATTAAAATTTCGGTAATATTATTTATATTCGGGAATATAAAATTAAAGAACTGAAATTTTCGTGAATTATTTTTTTGATAGAATTTTTTCAAATAGAACTTGAATCCAAAAATACTTCAAATTTAAAATCTACTTTGATTTAAAATTTTTCAAAATAGACATTGTTTTTCATTTGTTTATTTGATAAATTTTAAAAGTTATTTTTATATTTATACATAATTAGTATACTATTTTAGTACATATTCTAATTTATATAAATTACTTTAATATTTGAAGGAATTTGAAATAATTTTCTATTCCGTAGATTTAAATATTATAGAAAGTTTTTTATTATGTAGAGAAAAATAAAAATTGTTTTAATAGAAGCTTTAGGTTAGAATTATACCTGCATTTTTCGAAGGTAACTTTTGTCAATTTCTTCGACGACTTTAGTAATTTCATTTTCAACACGTCTTCTCTGTTCCTCTACCATTTTTAATATTTTTCTTTACTTGACACTTAAGGAAAACAACAATTTTTCTTAATTATACCGGTTTTACTATTTTCGAACACGTTGTTCTTTCTAATATTTCCTAATCATTCATAATCAATGAAAATTTTCTGAAATTGCATAATTACATATTTTCTTACAGAAATTTCCAAAAATTCTGGATGGAGGGGGAAATTTCTCTAAGCAGGGTTGGGTTATTCAAGCAGAATTTACGACATATTTTATCAATTTGGAAATACCCATTTTCATATTTAATAAAACTTTTCAACAATTTTGATTGTTATTGAATCAATATTTTTGAAAAGTTTCATCAATCTGTAAATATGTTTTTATAAATCGATGAAATTTTTAATCAATTTCGATTGAACAACCCAACCCTGTCTACGTATGCTGCGCGCGCAGCTCCTGCTGGAAAAATCCTGCAATTGGCTGAAATCTGACGCGGGATTCAAATTCAAATTAAATTAGTTCGATTTTGAATTGCGCGCGTAAAATGTTGACCAATGAGAGAATTTCTCCAGTGGTAAGCCAAAATAATGCGTGCGCATGTTGCACGGTTTGCACAACCCTACTTTATTAGGAACCTTGTGCTAACCAAAAATGATAAGGTGTGCGTTTTAAAAACGATATTTATATTTTTTTCATTTAAAAGTGTATAATGAACAGTTGAAAAGTAACAAAAGTAATCAAAATGTTACTTTTAATTGGAAGAAGAGCATGTCAAAGTTTCTCTCGAACATTAAGGCGATTTTCGACAAATTTAGAAACTAATTTTAATGGAAATGATGCAAGTGAGGAAAAGAAGCAAACTGAAAATGAGAACATATATCACAAATCGTTAAATATTGCAATTATTGGATTGCCAAATGCAGGAAAAAGTACATTGATTAATCAACTTGTTAATCGAACGGTATGTATTCAATTTTATTCGTTTTATTAAAAATTCTTCCTTTGCAAACCGAATTTATGTTTTGCACATTTTTCTGTAATTATCCTTCTGTTTTTTTATAGATATTGAGTCAAAGGAGCCAAGTTCCAATGTAAAAATTCGATTTCTTCATTTTACTCAACAAATATTAAATTTGGGATTTTTTCTCTCTGTAGAATTAATCAATTTTTAACTAGAATTCTGCGTACAGAGCGAGAAAATATCTGAATCAAATATTTTTTAAGTAAAAAGGAAAATATTCAATTTTGTAGTTAGATTTTGAGTTCTTCGTTTTATGCAAACAGCATCAAAATTAAATATTTTTTCGCTCTGTATACAGTCTTATATTTGGAAAAAGATTAGCGCTACAGAGCGAAAAAATATTTATCTATAATTTTCGTTGAGAAAAATGGAGAATAGAATTTTGAGCTTAACACTTGGGACCAAAGCCCTTAAAATCTCTTTAAATTCCTTGACGTTTATCAGATTAGACATTAGTTTCTCCATAATAACATTTTGCAATTTTTTGCTTTATTTTAGAATGTTTAGAATCAGTCATTAATTAAAATAAATCTTTACGTTTTGCTGTAAATATCAATATGTTACTTTTAGTTGCCTGGGAAAATTGAAAAATTTGACCCTGAAAAAGCGGGAAATAACCGAGAAATAAATGAAAAAATGGTTTTTTCGAAATATTTTTATTAACCAATTTGAATTTTCCAGATTTGCCCGACCTCCTGTAAAGTTCACACGACCCGAAAAAATTCCGAGGCAGTTTATATACAAGATACGACACAATTGGTGTTTGTCGACACCCCGGGTTTAGTGTCAGACCATCATTTTAAAAAATTCAACCTGGATAATGAATTTAAAGTCAGTGTAAACAAAGCTCTGAAAAATGTGGATATTGTGGGAGTTGTACAGGATATGGAAAATCCCAGGGCGAAGGAGAGAATCAGCAAGCGAATTTTACGTGTGCTTGAAGCTTATGGAAAAGATCGACCGAGTATTCTTATCTTGAATAAAGTGGACAGAATAAAAAGGAAGAAACACTTACTCGATGTTGTCAAAAATCAAACTGACGAAAGAAGCTGGCCCCACTTTAAAGACATTTTCATGGTGTCTGCACTTCATAACGATGGCATTGATGACCTAAGAGTAAGCTTTAATATTTATTTTATATCAATTTAAACGTTTAGATTTTTTATTTAAAACTGTTTATTTTTTCAGGATTATCTCTTGGACTCCTCAAAGTATAAAAAGTGGACATACGAAGCAGACATTTACACCGATCAGTCTCCAGAAGTAGTGATCACAAACACAGTGAAGGCAAAACTTTTAGACGACCTTCCACAGGAATTGCCCTACAAATTACATGTACAGCTCGAGCATTATGTAGTCTTAGATGAAGGAACTATAAGCTCAATTATAAAAGTTATTTGCCCCACCGAGCGGCATTGTAAAGTTGTTCTTGGACCTGGGGGTCAAAGAATTAAAGATATTGCCAACCAATGCGAGAAAATTCTCAGCAATGGTTTTCGAACTCCTGTGAGACTAAAACTGGCAGTCGAATCAGAGAAAAAAGAATAAAACTAATTTTATTGAAGTAGGTAATAAAGATTTTTATTTTTATTTCAAGAAGTTACATTTTCTGTAATTTAATATTACAAATAGATAATAATTTATCTGATTGTTAAGAAAATAATTTAGGAGATTAAATTTTTCATGGGAAATACGAGGTCCGTATTTTTTAAGTTTTCAGCGATCCATTCGTCAGCTTCTTTTTCCAGCTCTTCTGTAAAAGTTGACTTCCAATTCCCACTTTTTCCTTCCCGTATAAAAACACCACTCTTTAGAAAAAGTCCACCTTCTTCTTTTACTTTCAAGTCCCTCATTGGATTATTCTTGAAATTTTTAAAGTCCAAGTTGTTGACTAGTTTGGAGAATTCTTCGTCGCTGTAAACTTTACCGAGGAAATTGGATACTTTTTTAACAGCGGAGAATAGATCCTAAAAAATGGTATTCTTAGTTTAGAGAAACAATTCTGAAACTCACTTCCTTTTTTTAATTTCTATTTTATGATTGGTTTCAGACTTACAGCTTGCATCTCTTCGTAGAATATAAAGAGGAAATTTGGATTATCTTTTTGAGCCCAAGCTTCTTTTAAATGTTCCCAATATGGACTCCAGACAGCTAAAAAATATGCAAATTTCTTTTATAAAAATTGAATAACGCTATGGAATGAAAAAATATCTAACTATGGAGAAGAAAGTATAAAAGGAATAAAAATCAAAATTGATTCTAAAGTAAAAATCTCTTGTAAAAAATATTTCTTTTTTAATTTTATACTTACTAAGATCATTTTTAAAGTAATTCCAGAATGTTGGAAAATCACCAACAAATTCTAGCGGTCCAAAGGCTTTATTCATGAAGTAATAAGAGACTGCAACATCTTTCGGATTTCTTGCCACGTAGACAATCTGAGATCAAACAAAATTTTAATCAAACGTTAAATATTTAATTTTATTCTAGAAATAGAATAAGATACAAACATTAAGGAAAAAATTTTAACTTACCTTACATCCAGAATTGATAACATTTGGAATGAGACTCAAAGGAAAATGAGAATAGATAAATCTCTGAGTTTCAAGAACGTCTAAAAATTCATAAGCAGGTCTTTTCCAAAATTCTTGCAATTTTGTATCAGATTTGTTGTATTCAATAAGTAGTTTTACAAATTCTGGGCTAAGAAAAATGCTCGACCTATAATAAGATAGAATTTTCACAATTTTTCAAGTTTTCGATTCAAGTTTTCACAAATATTAGAATGGGATATACTTTCTTTCTGCAGCGATATTCAATTTTTAAATTATAAAGTCAAGGGATATTTTATTTTAATACGTTTTAGATAAAATTGGCATAGTAACAAAAATTATAAGGCTCACCCTAAAAAATGAAATCTATTATGGAGAAAAATCTTCCCAGCTGTATCGTAATCCAAGTTATTGCATAAAAGCCAAATCATTTCCATAGTCCAGTTCGTTCCTATTCACAATTCACGAAATTATGATAAAATGAACAAAAATTATTTAATTACGAAATCTCAAGTTAATTAGATTATAAAATATAAGATTATTGGGTTCTAATCTCAAAATTCAACTTCCTCATTTTACTCAAGAGATATCTTTAGAAATATATCTTTTTTCGCTCTGTTTGCATATTTCTATTTAAAAAGTGAATTGCTTGACAGAGTGTAAAAATATCTAATAATATTATTTGTTGACTAAAATAAAGAATTCAAATTTTGAGGTCAAAACTAGGATCCAATATTTAAATAATTAAATTTAGGACTCCTACCTGATCTTGGAAAGCTCATTACCCAAGTATCCGTTGATCTGGCTTTAAAATTGTAATATTTTGACATTTCTTCTGCATATCTAGAAGGGAAAAGCCATTTTTTCTCTCCAACTTGCAAAAACCCTTTTTTTTCACCATTCCATAGCTGAAGCATTTCTTTAGTTTTATCAGCATCCAATAAAGTATAACTGGGTAGATTTGAATTCATTTTCACCTCAAAAATTTATCAAATAAAAAAATTTCAAAAAATAATATATTTATTTCTTTATAATTAAATTTTTATTTTATTTTACTTCTTTATATTTTTAGATTTCTGTTTAACTCTTCTTTAGTTGAATTGAAAAAGACACTCGTCTTCTGTGGCACTTTGCAACGAGACTATGTATTAATTTGTTAAATATTAAAGATAATTTAAAAGCTACCGGATACGTCCCTGACAAGTGATAAGAAAGTGTAGTTTGTGGATAGAGAATCATTAGAGTATAATTCAGCTTCTAATTATCAATTTACCAAGTGAGTCATCAACTTCCAGATAAATTTAATAAATTCTTTTTTTTATTCTTATATTTTATTTCTATCTAATTAAAAATGTATGATTGTCAGGAAAATAAATTAGGAAATTAATTTTTCCATGGGAAATACGAGATCCGTATCTTTCAAGTTTTCAGCGATCCATTCGTCAGCTTCTTTTTCCAGCTCTTCTGTAAAAGTTGACTTCCAATTTCCGCTTTTTCCTTCCCTGATAAAAACGCCACGTTTTAAAAAATGTCCACAATCTTCTTGAACTTTGAAGTTTCGCATTGGATTATTCTTGAAATTTTTAAAGTCCAAGTTTTCGACTAGTTTTAAGAATTCTTCGTCGCTGTATACTTTTCCGAGGAAGCTAGATACTTTTTTAACAGTGGAGAATAGATCCTAAAAAATGGTATTTTTAGTTTAGAGAGAGAATTCTGAAACTCACTAACTTTTTTTAATTTCTCTTTTATGATTTGTTTCAGACTTACAGCTTGCATCTCTTCGTAGAATATAAAGAGAAAATTTGGATTATCTTTTTGAGCCCAAGCTTCTCTTAAATGTTCCCAATATGGACTACAGAAGGCTGAAAATATATAAATTGAATTACTTCTTTATTTTTTAAAAAAGAGTTTGGAGCCAAGTTCTAATCTAAAAACTCGATTTCTTCATTTTACTCAATAAATATTGAATTTGCAATTTTTTCCCTCTGTTTAATTAATGAATTTTTAATTAGAATTATGCGTATAGAGCAATAAAATATCTAAAACAAATATTTCTTTTTTAATTTTACGCTTACTAAGATCATTTTTAAAGTAATTCCAAAATGTTGGAAAATCGCCGATGAATTCTAGGGGTCTATAGGTTTTATTCAAAAAATACCAGGAAACTGCAACGTCTTTTGGATTTCTTGCCACATAAACAATCTAGAATTAAAGAAAAATTTTATAAAAAAATTAAGTATTTAATATTTTTTCGAAAATTTAATAAAATAGAAAAATCAGTTAATTTACCTTACATCCAGAATCTATAATATTAGTAAGAAGACTCAGAGGGAAATGAGAATAGATAAATCTGTTAGATTGAAGAACGTCCAAAACTTCATAGCCAGGTATGGCAAATATTTTGCAAAATTCTTGTTTTCTTGCATCCCCTTTATTGTATTCAAGAAGTCTTTTTGTCATTTCTGGATGATACCATATGCTCGTTCTGTAATAAAATTTAATTTTTACAATTGTCCAAAATAAATATCAAGAGTGTTGGATCCACAGAGAGAAAAATTATTATTTTAATATTTTTTAAATAAAATGAAGAGTTCGTATTTTTATCTTAGTATTTTAACAAAATATAATTTAAAAAATTACAATGACTCACTCTAAGAAAAGGAATCTATCTTCCAGCATTTTCTTCCCAGCTGTATCGAAATCCAAGTTATTGCTTAAAAGCCAAACCATTTCCATTGTCCAGTGTGTTCCTATACAGAATTAAAAAAATAATGGTAAAATTTACAGAAATCTGCCATTTTTTAAAAATTTAAAAATTTTGACGTCAGATTTTGAATTCTTCGTTTTATGTAAAAAGTATCGAAACTAAAAATTTTTTCACTCTGTACGCAGTCTTATATTTAAAAGAAGATTAGTGCTATAGAGCGAAAAAATATTTATCTATAATTTTCATTGAGTAAAATGAAGAATTGGAATTTTGAGGTGAGAACTCAAACCTAACACCCTTAAAAAATTAAGTTTAGGATTTTTACCTGATCTTGGAAAGCTTAGAACCCAAGTATCCGTGGATCTGGCTTTAAAATTGTAATAACTTGACCTTTCTTCCGCATATCTAGAAGGATAAAACCATTTTTTCTCTCCAACTTGCACCCACCCAGTTTTTTCACCCTTCCACAGCTGAAGCATTCCTTTAGTTTTATCAGCATCTAAAAAACTATAACTGGGTAGATTTGAATTCATTTTCGCTTCACAAATTTATCAAATAAAAATAATTTCAAAAAATAATATATTTAATTATTTAATATTTAATTATCTCTTTGTGAGAAATTTCTATTTTATTTTACTTCTTTATATTTTTAGATTTATATTTAATGCTTCGTTAGTTTAATTGAAAAAGACTCTCGCCTTCAGTGGCACTTTTCAACGATGCTCTTAGTCAAGTAACGTTTTACCGCACTGCAATAATAGTTTCGTAATTAAGGGAATTTATCATTTTGTGGTTGCTAAAAAATCCTACAGTGTTATTTCTTACCCACGTATATAAAAAAAAGGATTTTTAACAATCTTAGACTTTGTCGAGTAAAAATTGAAACAGGCCGAGACTCGTGGAAGTAACATTTTTCTAAATTATTGTTTTGTTTATATAAAAAAATAATTTAATTACAACACAGCCAGATTAAAAATTTTCTCTATTCCTTCCTATCTATCGCCTATTCTTGTCTATCCCTTTCTATTTCCTTATCAATCTCAATTCGTTTCTATCTCTTTCAATTCCTACTTCTTATTCCTTAATTTTATATCTCATGGCTATTCCCGCCTTGAAAGTCTCCAGGTTCGACGACATCTTTCCCATGATGGGGGTCATCCTGATGCAAACTGGTGACTCCTAGACATGAGAAGATGACATTATTTTACTGATATTCATATTTTTTAAATCGATATCGATTTTATCGCTTCGGTATTGCGTCACTAGTCCGGAGAGTTCAAGGTGAAGTACATGTGGAAAATGCGTTCGCCTGAATCTGAGAAAAATATACTGCAATGTGTCAGAGTGCAGTCGAATTTTAAAAATATTTTGCTTCGCTTTAATGTCCTCTTTTCAGAAAAACTTAAAAAATTATAATTATTGTAATGACTTTGTTTGAATTGCTCAATTTGAATTCTTAAGCATATGTTTTAAGTAAACACCGAATTTTAATGTCAAGGATGAGGGCTTGGACAGCCTTAAATCAAATAATATAAAATTTGAACATTTATTTATTTTAGACAAAAATAAAATTTTTAACTGTTCTTTTAAATTGTCTAAGTCTACCTAATTAGTTACAATTTTCTTCTTCACATGTTTAGACATTCAATTTATAAAATTAAAAAAGTCTTTCAATACAATTGTAACAGTTATCACTTAAATTAGAAACTAGGAAACGAAATTCCTACGAAAATGAGTTCAATTTGCAAAAATTTGGTCACCTAATACTATTCATATACAAATAACATCAAAATTAAAGCGAGAAACAACATTCACAACTTAGAACGATTTATATTTTTCATAGAATTATGTGTTCTGGTCTCTTTGTTTTCCTAAATAAATTTTAGGCACTTTTAAATTCAAAACGATGATACTCCTAAAGCTTTCATTTTTTTACAGCTTACAAACAAATCAATAAATACAAAATGAAACGGTTAATATTAAATTTTAAGAAAAATATTTAAGGATTTCGAAAAATTATTTTTCTCTTTAAAATATAGTTGTAATTTACAACAAGGATTCTAAAAAAATTTTAAGTTGAAAAAGTATCCTTCTTACTTCAATATTTTACTCCGGCCGAAGTTCAATTTTAATCTTCCTTTCTTTCACTGATTCTCCTAACTTCGAATTTAAATGTTTGATTAAATTCTTTTGCATATTAAATCTAGCGTCCAATCTTCTCAACTTTTGCCTTAACATTTTTATTGTTCGGCGTTGATCCAGTACTTTTTTCGAAACAATTTGAAGCTTCCTCTCTGTCAGTTCGCGCTGCTTATTTTCATCTTTGCGAGGATCCTTACTGCGTTTGGAAGATGGTGATTTCTTCTTCGACAGGATATCTTCCTTTTTTAAGATGCCCGACCCTTGAATGATCCTATCATAAAAAAAGACATTACGATTATATCAAAAATATTTAAGAAAAATAAAAAAAATAAATAATAATAAAAAAATCTTTAAAATCAAATAAAATCTAAGTCTCTTAAGGATAGAACCCAGATCCACCATTCTTAATGTAGAAACTTACGTTGGTGATTTTAAATCTTCCACTTTATTCCCTGGATTTATTTTAACTGCATACATCATGTTGCTTCTGTAAAAAGTATAGAATCATATTATATCATCCTTCCAGTCTAATGATTATGTATCTATATAATAAAAAAAGTATTTAGTAAATATTTTTACCTGACTGTCTGAGAAATATTTGTCATCACTGGTTGATATGTGAGTGGAATGTTAATCCTAACATCGGGCACAACTAATTTTCTGCAAGAAAAATCTGAAATTAAGTCCTGTGAACATCTTAAGGACATTAATCTCAAGTTCAACATAAAAATTCCTCATTTTACTAAACAAATATTATAAGTAGATATTATATTCCTAATATCTTTTGAATAAAATGAGGAAGTAGAATTTTGAGTACTAAAAAGGAAAATGGCCTACTTACGGAGCGATGTTTGCTGGTGGCGTATTTAAAACATAAGGATACTTTATAAAAATCTTTTTTGGTTCGGGATTTACTTTCGGCTTCCCACTTTCTACTGGCCTTGCCATGTAGTTATGTTCTGTTAATACTAAACTAGAACTGGAACTAGAAATTGAAAATATAAATTATTATCATTTAATTAATTTTATTTTAAATTAATATTTAATTATTATCAAATTAAGGGTATTGGATCCCTTGGTATTATCAAGTTCAAAATTCAAAATTCAATATTCTCATTTAACTCAACAAACACTATGCTTAAATATTTTTTCACTCTGTGGCGCTATTTATAGTTTAAATAGAAATATACATACAGAGCACCAAAATCCAAATTTTTAATACTTTGTTCGTAAAATGAAAAGATTGAATGTAGGGATTAGATTTCGAATTCTTCGTTTTGTATAAAGTGTAATAAAATTAATCATTTTTTCGCTCTTTAGCCACAATTCTATCTTAAAGTAGAATACGTCTATAGAGCGAAAATCGTAATAATTATAATATATGTTGAGTAAAATGAAGAAATGGAATTTTGAAGCAATCATTTGGATCCAACACCCTTAATAATAAATTCTTCCTTTCAAAAATTGAATTTCTTACTCTGCCAAGCATTCCTTCTTCACTGGTTCCAATTTGGCGAGAGCAAGTGTTGGGACTGAGTGAGGCTTTATCAGTCTTTGACCCAACTCTTTGTGAATTAAAAAACAATCGTCAGTAAAGTGTTGAGAACATAATCTATCCGTTGGGGCGATTATTGAATGATTCGTGACTTTACACCAAAGTTTTCTCGTCGCTTGATCCGAGGGAAACCTGAAAATATTTTTTCCTGACATTAAAATTGAAAATTCATACTTTCTAACGTAAATAATCTACATAATAGTAAATAATCTAATAATCTAATAATACTTGAACTATATAATAATTTAAATAGGAAAAGTAACACTTACCTATGGAAAGAAACGTCAAACGCTTTGTTATAAACTCTTTGACACAGCAGGCATTTCACCATTTTAAATTTGTTATTTAATATTATCGTGCTAAAAGCATAAATTTATATATCTTACAAAAGTTTGAGCAAAATACTTCACTTGAAAGTTGAAAATATTTGTCAACACGACCTCATAACCGCACTACCAGGGTTGGGCAGTTACGTGTAACTTGAGGTAAATTATGTATATTACATACGTCGAAAACACCAAATTCATGTTTTGAGGGGTTTTCTATGTATAATCCGTAATTTACAAGTGTCCATAGTAATACGTATACGTAAAAATCCGCAAGTTACACGTAACTGACGCAACTGACCAACCCTGGTCGTGAGTCTAGCGAAAAAATCTAAAATACCGGATCAGCTGATCGTGAAATTTAGTCAATTCCGTGGACGTTCGCCGTTGCACAAGACAACGAGAAACGAGAGCAAAAACGAAATTTGACGAAATTAGACGAAATCTCGTTTCCTTTTTGTCTTGCACGTGCAAAAATGGCGTCGCTGACGAGTGTCCGATTTTTTGTACGAAACACCGGTATTTTGAGAAAATCCCTGCGGTGCTTGGATGTTCTCCGAACGGAAGCGACTTCCAAAATTGAACAGAGGTTAATTCACAGCGCAACTAGATATCCATTGTCAATTCACAAGGTAATCTCTTCCCACAAATTTTCTCTATTTTCACTCACTCATTATCGATTTACAGCTCAGAAAATAACTCCCAGAATAAATTCGAGCATTCTGCCTTTTTTTTGCAGTCCTTCGTTTTGGGGCGAACTCAAAAACTTTGTTAACTTAACTTTTCTTTACATTTACAGATTATGTAACTTGACTGAGTTTACAACGATATTCCAACTTTTATCATTTATAAAAAAAATATTGCGCCACGTAAATTCTATTATCTCTAATATCATAATTTTGCACCTTAACACTTTTTTTTAAATTGTGTAATTTCTTTTTCTAATATATTTTGGTTTTGTCAACAATTAAAAATTAAATGAAGTTTTATTTTTTTTTAATTGTTAATTCCACATAGTAGGAGTTCAAATTCCTTCGTTTCCGGCAGCATCTCTGGTTTCCGGTTTTTAAAAAATCTTAAGGCCATGTGTCAGTTATCCGATCCCTACCTTATCATGAAACTGAAGTTTTCAACAATTACGTCAACGATAATTTATTTTTTTTTTGTAAAAAGAACGAAATCTAAAGTTTGATTGCGCTAAATATTTCTATTCGATGTCAAAAGACACACAAAACAGTTTCAACCCCCCATCGCATTAAAATCACCACCAAATCATCCCCTAAGTACAAAAAAAATCATAGCAATTCCCCTAATTTCAAGACCTAAAATTTTATTCTTTTAAACAGTTCTCTTTAATTTCCAAAGAAGCTAAAAATAGTTTCATCCACCTACCCCCCTAGGCACCCTGAAAATCAACCCCTAAGAACAAAAAAAATCATTGTAATTCCCCTAGCTTCGAGACCTAAAACTTTATCGTTCCAAATGAGTCCATTTACAGTCCAAAGAAGCCCAAAACAGTTTCATCCAATTAACTCCCCAGGTTCACCCTCAAAATCAACCCCTGAGGTTAGAGGTTGATATATTAAGAGTGAACCCAGGGGGTAAAGTGGATGAAATTGTTTTTGGCCTCTTTTAACATTATATGAAATCATTTCAAGTGATAAAATTTTAGATCTAGAAGTTTTCTAGTTGAATTTCTTTTTTTGGCCGAGTATTATTTTCTAGATTTTCTTCAGGTGGTCGAGAAACAAATTCGAAATTATTCGACAGAGGAAAAGCTTTCAGTCAAGGAAATAGAAGATCGCGTGATGAAAGTCGTTGCCGCTTACGACAAAGTCTCTGCTGATAAGGTTAATTAGACGCTATAAACAAATTTAAATCATCTTCCTGTCTTTTTTGCAGGGCTTATCGGATCCTCGAGTCAAGCAGGTGCGCCACTACAGCGAACCAGAACCCAAAAGTCTCAGTCTTATCACCGGACGCGTGCTTTTAGTTCTTAAACTTTATGACAAAATTGATCCTGCAAAGGTACTAATTTTTCTGAAGAGGGTGAATTCCAAAGATGATTTTTCTATTCACAAATCGGAATCTAAATCTAAATCCGAGGTGTTGATCAATTTCGAAATCTATAGTAGATTCGTATCTTAAAAATTTCCAGAAAACTTTTTAAATTCCGAAAAATCTCTTGTTATCCCTTAAATCCCTTAAACTTTCTAAATAAATATTTTTTGGTGTACCTAAAATCTTTTAAAACCTTTGGAATCCCCCAAAATCTCTTGAAATCTTTTAAAATATTTTTGGTATCTTTTATAATTTTACGAAATCGTTTGAAATTGCTAAAAAAAATCTATTTTTAAATATCAACAAATAAAAAAGTCATCTTTAGAATCTCTCAATCGGTCTGCAACTGGCAAAAACCTTGCTTGAGTCGGGTGTCTGCATTTCAATGTGTCTACCAAAAAAATTTCACGGATTAATGTATTTTAAACTTCTACTGAAGACTTTTGAAACCCCATGGAAAAATTAATTAATTAATTAATCGATCCACGAGTCAATTAATATATGGGCACATTGAGGATGCAGTGAGCCCTGCACTAAATAAATAAACAAATAAATAAAAATTGACATTATTTTCTGCTTCTCCAGTTGACAGTAGACTCCCACTTCATCAACGATCTGGGCCTGGATTCCCTGGACCATGTTGAGATCATAATGGCGATGGAAGACGAATTCGGTTTCGAAATCCCAGACATGGATGCGGAGAGATTAATGAGACCATCCGAAATAATTCGATACATTGGTGATAAAGAGGACGTCTACGAATAAACTTTTTCTCTTTATATACTTATGATATAGTCATTTTTCTTCGATATTAAAATTACCAACTGCACCCAAATACTGTCTTCATCGCCAGGGAGCATTGCAAATATTTTTTTCTTTTTTTTTTTCATGTATATAGGCAAAGATCATTCTTATTATCGAATATTCCACGAACTGTTAGAAAAAATAAACGAAAGGAAGTAAAAGTTTGAGTCTGATTTCTGGTCCTTTCTTCCAGAAAAATTTTCCAACAAATTTATTAGACCCGAGGAGTTTATCACTCTTAAAATCTTTTTAAATTCCTGAAAATTCTCTTGAGTTGTGAGTTTAGAAAAATGTTTTGTTAGTCAGAAGACGTTTAATAATAACTTCTCAAAATAATTTCCTAAAATCGATATAGTTTTTCAAATTTTTTCTACGACTTTATAATCGAGTTGATGCACTGGAATCCGTGTGTAGGGAAGATGTTTGCTCCATGGCAAGAAGGGATGGACATCTGGGCTGGTACTGTTCCACAGCTTCCAATAGAGTATCCGAAAATCCAGGTGAATAATATCTGCAACAAAAATATATATTTTTTGAATTAGCAATTCTACTCTTTAATTTTCTATATTTTTTTACATCTTTTAACAGGTTCTTAAAGGATTTTTCCCGGTGAATTTGAAGATCGATCAGCTGTTCTATTAATAATTTATTTTATAATTTATAAACTATAATAGAACAAAAAAAATAGATATTCTTCGGATCCGTATTTAAGTTCTCTCTTCAAAATAGGCTTTGTAAATATTGGTGGCGAAGTATTGATTTTATAACACATGCACTCTATTTGCAAACCTATTTCCTTCACGCCTAAACGTTTTCTGAAAAATTCTAGAGTAACTCATTCGTTCGAAAAAAAATTTTTGCCTTATACTTTTGAATTAAGGGTGTTGAGTTCGATTTCCTCATTTTATAAAAAAAGGATTAAAATAACACATTTTTTCGCTCTGTACACATATTTCTATTTAAAATCCGGGTTTCTCTACAGAGCGAAAATAAATATAATTTTAATATTTGTTGAGTAAAATGAGGAAATCGAATTTTAAGCTTATAAATGAGCTTCAATGCCCTTAAATTCTTTTGAATTCTCGTGAATTCCCACAAAACTGGAACGTAAAATAAAACCGAGGGTCTCTTGATTTCAGATGTCGTTCCTGAGGAAAGGTGAACGTCGATTGTGGACTGCGCTTTAAAAGCTGAGCTTTTCCGACGTTCAGTGAAGTTCTTGTGCATGAAGACACTGCCAGAATATGAAAGCAGTGGATGCCAGTGTGTGAGTGTGATTTAGAAACAGTTCTGTGTATTTTCTATGTTTCCTAATTGACAACTGATATTTCAACAAAATTAAGGGTCTCGAGTTGCCTTCCATCCACTTCAATAAATAATAAAATAGTTAAATAATATTCTTGTCGGAGAGGTTGATAACAAGAGACTGAAACCAGCTGAAACATCTAGATCAAAACAAAAAAATGGACAACTGTGTCATCCTTATCAATTGGTAAATAATAAAATCTTACTGCGTCTTATTTTATCGGTCAGGAGATTTTATCGTTTTTAGATTTAAATAAATTTTTTTACTCATTTTTGTTTATATTGATTGCAATTTGAAGGTAAAGTTGCACATATTGACAAAATAAAACAGCTTTTAAAATTCATTTCTTAATATTTCGATTTTAAAATTTAATGAGAGAATTAATTATTTATTATTATTATTTTTAATATTATTACTATTATTATTATTATTAGTATTTTGTCAATTTATTTTTTGAAAGGAATTAATTTTTTTTTAAATAATACTCTCTGTCTAAAGTTTTATTTTTAATACGTATTCAGCTCTTGGAAAATAGTGAAAGTCTACATACCGGAGATTAATTTCGAAATCCCCGCTTCAAATTAACATTCCTTGTAAGTATCTATACTTTTAAAATGATCAGAAAAAGAATTGTTGGGTAATTTTCCGGTAAACGAACTGTGTCTGATTAATTTGACAAATAACTATATTTTCAAATTTTTTAATAAATAATTAGCAGAGGTTTTTATATAAAAATATTAAAAATAAATTTTTTTAAATTTATTTCTAAAAATAGAAGATACTAAAAATGATTTAAAAATATAAAATAAAGGGGAATACAAAATTCTAAAATAACTGCCAAGAAGATTGCAGAAAATTCTCTGTAATTAGCAATTAATATTTTTAAAAATTGCAGTAAATTTTGAAAAAATTTTTTTATTAAAAAATTAGAGTAGAAAAATGGAAATATTTATAAATTGGAAAAAATGAAATACCTGACGATTTCCTCTGGGTAGCAACAGTTAATTACTGTGATGTACTCAGAAAGGGAGGAGCCAGGTTCAGCTCGAATCTCCTGAACCTTTTTCAGTCCCCCTGTGGTGACAAATAAACGTCGGGCTCTTGCATCGTTCGGCAAAATCTAAACAAAATAATCAATAGAAATTATTCCCAGAAAGAAAATATTTACCAATATTTTAAGACTAAAAAGCATTTATGCATTTTTTTATTTTCTAAAATGCGAATAAATTCACACATATAGTAAAAAAATATATTTTAAAAATATTTAATATTTTTTTTTTATAAAATGAAAAAATTGAATTCCGAGGGTCTTAAAAATCAAAATTAAAAATGAAATTTAATTTAATATTGAAAACTCTTCAATTTTTAAGCATAAAAATCGGTTTCATATTTAAGAGTAATTTCTAAAAACACTATTTTAAAAAAATATCATTTCTCATAGAACTTACAGAAAATATTTTTAAAATATATTTTTAACAATAATTCCCTAATTTTCTAATTAGATTCTCCTACAAAAAATTGGGGATAACTTAATCAAGTAACAGGCAGTGAAAAGCCTACCTATTTATACTTGCTTAATAAATACCCATATAAAATCGATAAAACTGTATTAGCTATGTTTATTTTGGTTGGTATGAAAAAAAGTCTCTCTTAATTTAATGGAGCATGGAAAATGTTTGAAAATATTAGAAAACTCAATTCGAAGAGGATCTAAAATTATAAACAATTTTTAATTTTCTATTTGATAATTTCGACTTATTTTAAATTTAATTACATACAAAATATTTTTACTAACAAAAAATTAATGGAAAATTTTTGTTGCCTCATGATTCTATAGAAGTACTTCCACTTCATGAAAATTGATATTAATACTCAGTAATAAGTACTTTATTAACTCGTCCCTGAGATTGGAAATAAAAACATTGAACTGGATGTTGCTTGGCTTCCGAAACCCGAACAATACATGTTCAGCTATTCATAGAAGAACATATTGAAAACGTAAACGTCCTGGTGTCGAATTAGCGTTTTTTCACAATTTTAAAAAGACTATCATTTTAATTTAATTAATTTTTTCTTTTTTTGTAAATTCTGTAATTTATTAACCATTTTTAATTCTTTATTTCAGCCCCCGAAACTTGGTCAACCTTCAATGTTGAGCGAAGTTCACCACAAGCGAGAGAGAAAAAATAAATAAAAATTTGACTGCAGTGATTTTTTATCCGCCTGAAACAAACCCCAGAATCTATTGTGATAAATCCGCAGAAGGAACCAGAACAATTTTTCTGAAAATGTCGACAAAACCCTACTGCACTTTTTCAATTCAATTCATTGTCAGAAGCTGCATTGAATCAGAACGGATTAAGATTCGCGAGACTGATAAGAACTGAATCATTGTATACCTGATAATTTTTTAACGATGACGAATTTAAAACGTTATCGCACCTGAGACAAATCGCACCAGCGAGAGTTAATGTGAAAAACGAGAGGAGAAAGTTTGCGAGTTAATTCGAAATTCCCTGAAGACGTGAAGGTAAATTTCAAGACGGATTTAAAATCGAAATTAAAATCGAATTAAAATCGAATTAAAATCGAATTTCAAATTGCAGGATAAATAACAAATTTTAATTCTTCGACAAATTTCACCGCTGTCGCCAGCAATTTTTGTGAAGGAAAGTAAGAATACGTTAGAAGTAATTTACTAGTTGATCGCAAGAGACTATTCTGGAAATAACGAAGATGATCAACAATCAGCAGCGAAATATTATCAATTCGAAGGAGCCTCAGAATCATCAACCGGTTTCTGCAAAGCCATCACTTGTCTCTGCGAGTTCAAGTATAGATTCTGATGTGAGCGATCGTCGAGATGTGAGAGAGGCTCTTTATTCTGGAATTTTCAGACGACACCGGAAGACAATTTTGGTCCTCGGAAGTTTCCTCAAAATGCTGAAAATGAACAGAAACGTCAATAACTATGCGAGTATCAAAGGCAATGACGAACACGACGAGTAAAGTATAAAAAAAAAAAAGATTAATCTCATTTTCTAAGCGCAAACATTTTTATCAATTTAATTTTGCATTTTGAAAATGAAGACGATTCAAATCTTCTTTTCGTCTTCTTTCTTCATACTTCTGTGATTTTTCCATTTGTTTCCAAACTCTGACTTTTAATTAAATCGGCTTCAATCTTTTTTTTTTAATTGCACTGATCTGTTCAAATGAAACCAAAGATCAAATAAAAGACTGAAAGATCCTAAGATAGTTCCACGATTATTTCAACTCAGACTTGTGCAGGTTTTGCATTCCAGTTCTTTTGTTTTTTTTTCATTTTGTTTTTGATATAACTTGTAAGTCTATTCCGTCAAACTGATTGATTCAAAAGTCAGAGACATCCAAGATTTTTGCTCGATGCATCCAGGGTCAAAATTTTCGTTATTTGAATTTCTTTAGATTTTACGAAACTGCCTTGCTGTTGAAAATATCGTAGATAAAGGGGCCAACGATAGGACGCCTTTTGACTCGTTAATCATTTTTATAGCTTTCGAAAATAGCTCGAAAATAATTTGCATCCATTTTAAAAGAGCTAGGAGGAAATTTCTATTTTTTATTATTCGTTTGGAGTTTTGTTATAAATTCCACTTGAATAATTTACCTAGTATTAAAAACTAGATAAATAAATAAATCAATGGTGAAATAAAAATAAAAATCGACTGATCACTGTTTTTTTTAAAACTTTTTTCTCAAGAGATCTGAAAAGAACTCTGTCGCTTTTTCATGACAATCAAACCTGCTCGAGTTAGAATTTTTTCTAAAAAAATCAGCAGGCTTTTATTTCTAATTAGTCGCTTTCTTCATTTGGAAAATAATAAACTGTAGACTGCGAAACCAGCTGCCAATAATAGTATAGATTTGATTTGATTAATTAATCACAGACAAAATGTCCGACATGAAAAAAATTTCAAACAATTTAGTTGCAGAACAGAAGAATTTCTTAGAATTTGCGAAAGTTTGCCTTTAAGAAAATATTTTTGTCTTTGTGAAAAAAATTAGAGAATCTCGAAATTATACAATTGAAAAATTTTTTGGTGTGGAAATTCTTAGGAAAATTGCTTAGTGTACTTTTATTAATAGGATTTTGATATTATCTATTAATATTGAATTATGTAAGTGGCTTTGTTGTTTTGTAACCAAGCGAATCGATTTTTAACTACAAGCTACATGAAACGTAACTCTTTGTGTTATACGCCGACCTTTAGAGGAACAATTTCAAACTGTAATTTTTAAAAGATAAAAAGTTTGAAAATTTAAAAATTGAATAGTTTGAAATTTTTCCTCGGAGTGAAGATGATTTTTGTACACGCGTGTAATAACCAATCAATTATTATGGAGGTCGAGTTAATAAAGGGGAAATTAACGACGTCTATTACAAATTTGTACAACGTGTAGATATAGCGATATGCGATATAAATTATATGAATATATGTAATACGGTGTAAGTGTGACGGAAGAGATTATTACGTTTAATAAATATTGTTATGTGTAAATCAAAAATTTATTATTGTATTTTAGCTATAATTAAATTTTTTCGCGCTGTAGAATTATTAATTATTTAAATAGAAATATCCATACAGAGCGAAAAAAAAATTTTAATTATCTATTTAGATCCAACGTCTTTAAATAAAAAATTTTAAAATTTACCTTGCTAAATTGACCAAGGATATATTTAAGGATAGTTGAAGGCGCATCGTGAAGTAAAGGTTCTAAGGCTTCGACATAAGTACATTTTTCTAAAACTTTTTTCAATGTCGTCTTGCATTTCAATTGTAGATCTTCCGAAGATTTTGGATTCGTATAAATCTACAATTTATTAATAAAAAATACTCTGTAATTTAGGAAAAAATCTGCAAATATTTACAAAGCAATGAAACATAAAGTATTTATATAAAAATCTAGAAACCGAGAGTAATTTTGGGAAAATTCCAGCCTCTGCAACGGCCTTAGAATGATGAGCAGTATGCTTTCCAATTTGCCCTAAAGCCCAAGTTGTTATTGCTATCACATGGTCATCAGTTTCTTCTTCCAGGACTAAAGCCAGCTGAATTAGGCCCTTAAAAATTATGTTGTTAACAGGAATTCTTAAAGAAAATTGCCATTAAAAATATCATTTTTTATGCGTAAACTAACTTGTTGCAAGTCTGATTGAGTCTAATTGAAAAGATTGAAGAGATCAAAGTCTTACTTGTGACTCGATAACAGCTAAAGCTAATTGATCCGAATGACCTGCAATATATCCAATCGCCATAATTCCTGGCACTCTTGCAGATTTTGCAGTGGCTATTAATTCTACAAGAGCCGCAATTCCACCAGTGTTGACAATTAATTCTGCCAACTTGAATAAAATGATCATTTATGAGCGTTTGGTACTAAATTGTTCTTTTTATTTTTAAGATAATAAATAACTTACTTCGAAGGTGTGTTTGCAAACTTCTCTTGTAAGAACTGCAGCAGCTTTAACGACATTTTCGTCGGGATGGGCCATATGAATTAAAGCATTAGGAAAAATCTCCGCCTCAACAACAAATTCTGCAAATTCTATTGAGTGTTTTGCAATATTTCCCAGAGCTGATAAAACCTGTCGCTGCATTTGCGTTTAATTTGAATTAAATTAAATTAAAGAATACAAATATGCTACATATATAATCATAATATAAGTAAACAACATTTTTGGCTTATTTTTAAAGGGAAGGAAACCTTTAGTTTGGCATCTGGATTGGAAAAGGCTTTCGCCAAAATTGATATCGATCCGGAATCGACGACAGCTTGAGCCAATTCTACAGTGTGTTTACTAATATCGCAGAGTGCTGAGGCGCTAATTTGTTTCAAGCATATGTCAGGTTCTTGCAGACAGAGAACGAGCAACGGTACAGCGCCTTTAAAATAAATAGAAATAGAGAAAAAATTATTCAAAATTGCGCAAATGAAAGCAATGACAAAAAAATTAAGCGTAAAAGTAAATAATTGCAATATTTGTTGAGTAAAATGAGAAAATCGAATTTTGATCTAAGAATTTGGTTTCAAGCCCCTAATTAAAAAAATAAAATTGAAAACTTGTGTACCAGCATCAACGACAGTTTGGGCCAAATTTTTATTATGCCTTGCCACATATCCAATTGCCCAGGCAGCAGCTTCTTTAACTCCAGAATCAAAATCTTCAAGACCAAAAATAATTGCGTTTAATCCTTCTCCATTTATAGCAATTGTTGCCATTTCTGCAGAATGTTTTGCTATCGAACGTAAAATGAAAAGGGCCTGTTTCTTATAATATTTCTGTGGATACAAATAACTAGAAATTTATCATTTTTTAAATAGAAATATGTATTTACAGAGAAGATAATTTTCTTACATTCTGCTTTTCGAAATTTTTTATTATACAGGGCAGTACGTCCTTCCTGACAATAGCTTGGGCAATTCTTATATCATGACTTGCTAATCTGCCTAAAGTAATTACAGCAGTTTGTCTAATTGTTGGTATAATATCGTTAATTAAAGGACAGACTGTTTCCAAAACTCCAGCTCTCTCGAGGACTTCCACATTGTGAGATTTTGATGCCAAATCCGCTACAGTCTGTACAAACTGCATTCGAGATTTCTGGTACTGTTCAAAAACTGAAATTTTTAATAAATTAGATATGAATAAAAAAATTAATAAAATTGAATAATAAATTCAATAGAAATTAAATAATTCAAATATTCAAATCTGTATCGTCAAAAATTAAACTTTTATACTCTTAGTGGATTAAATTTAAATTATTGCTAGAAATCCTGGAATTTTTTTGTAAATCGATTATCTAAAAAGAAATAACCTCTAGAAACTATTTTTAAAAAATATATTTTGTAAAAAGAGTATAATAAACAATTCCAGGGACTAAAAGATGAAAATATTTTTAAAAAAGATATTTACCCTGCTGACAAATCCTCGCAGTCATAATTTCCTTATTTCTTTCCAAGAAGCCTTAAAAATTGGAAAACATCATAAAAAAGTCTCCAAAAACAAACGCCGGTTAATTTTCTTCGCAGACGAATCACAACAAAACGTTTTCACAAAAAAAACAACAAAAAAGTCGAAGAAAATCCCTGAAAATAAGAGTTTCCGATAATATACGCTGTTCAATTTCTTTGCAATCCTTTTTTTGGTTGTGAGTGGCCTTTTTTCGGAAAAAAGAACGAAAATGTAATCAAATTAAATTGTAAACTTGTAAAGTGTGAAAATGAATTAGAATTGAAATCTGTCACGTGTCCAGGGTGACCAACATGTTAGAGAAAAAAAATTCCAATCAAGCGCTTGAAAAATCATTAAAATTTACTAGAAGTGGAACATTGAAAATTCCCTAAAAATCAGGGTTGTGAACGTGACATAGCTTCGGTAAATTACATGAGTTTTTAACGTAATTTACGTACGTATATTACGTCGGAAAAGATTCTTACGTTAGCCGTAACAGACCAACCCTGTTACCCTGGTAAAAATGTAAAATCTTGTTGAACTTACTGAATTTCACTGAATGATTCAACCTTGGTTTCCATTGCATCTTATGGAAACCAGGGTTGGGCCAACATGTTTAAAGTGCAAAATACAGAGTCAAGGTTGTGCAATCCCACGCTTCACTCGAAAATTTTTACGTCTTATACTAACATACGTAAATAACGTATTTAACGTGTAAAACTCCCCACTCCATGTAATTTATTTAGGGTATTTTATATACCCAACCTTGGATTTTGGAATCAGACCTCAGCTGTCTGCTCAGCTGATATGTAATGCAGTGGATAAACATTAAAAAGAGTAAGTAGATGTGTTATTAATTAAATTAATTACTTGTGAATTATTTGTCTGTATATAATTTGTGTGTTTAGAAAAAATAAAAAACCTTCTACGTTTTATATTACATTGTTTATATTTTTTTCCCAACAAAATCGTCAAATTACAATCGAGTGATTGTAAAATAATGACAAGAAATTGTGTTTGCGATTGAATTCAGTTTTTTCACAATTTTTGTTTTAAGTTCTAAATTTCTGAAAGAAAATAAATACAGAAATGAAAGTTCTATAAATTTTCTGTCCAACCAATTAAGTTTCAAAGTTGTAAGAATTTCTATTTGCTGAGCGATAAAATCTTTAATTTTAATAATTTTTGCGTGAGTTGAAGAAATCGAATTTAATAAAATATTAACATTTAAAGACTAAGGTTTAAATTAAATACTTATTAAAAAATATTATATCAAATATCCTATTTTAATTGTAAAGTAATTAACTTAATTTAAGTATAGGAAAGCTTTTTTTAGTTTTACGATTATTTTATTGTACAATTTCCCTAAAGAAAAAGTTATTCATTATTTAAAATTAAGATTTAAAAATATAGAAATTAATAAAAAATTTTCTTTACAGTACAATTACACACCGAGGACAATAATCTCCATTATATGTGAGATAAATAAAAAATCTGGTATGATTTCCAGGTAAGCCATTTTATTTCGTTATTATTAAATAAAATATTATTATTATTATTATTGTTCCTTCTAAAACTAAAGATGTTTTTCCTCAGGTTACAACGTCGTCTTTTGTCAAGGTTGATAAAATTCCAAAATCAACAGAGGTTTTTCAACGACGATGTGGGCAGCGAAAGTGAATTATTTTATTTACAGCATGAAAAAGTAAACTTTGTCCAGTTAGATAAAGTCAATACTCCAGAAACTCCACAGATAAATAGGGTATGCTTATCAATTTGTATTCCGACTTATTAAGAAAAGTATTTAATTTTAATACTTTGTTTACGAAACGAATTCGAAATTTATCCCAAAGATTCGATTTTTTCATTCTACGAAATCAGCATATAAATTATAAATTTTCTCGACCTGTATTCATATTTGTATTTACAAAGTGAATAGCGCTGCAGAGCGAAAAAGTGACTAATTATAATATTGGTTGAGTAAAATGTGGAAATCGAATTTTAGAATTGAATTTGGTACAGAGAGCCTTAAATAAACTCTAGAATTATTTAAAGTGTAACTAAAACTATTTCAGATAAAATGTGACCTAAACAATAATTATAAATATATATTTTTCAGCTCGAACCTCAACCGACTCAATTTGGGTACAATTTCATAATTGACGATAATGGATACGTGAATGTCTACACAGACGGATCCTGTAGTTCCAATGGTTTAAAAAATCCAAAAGCTGGAATTGGAGTTTGGTTTGGGGACGACCATCCTTTGTAAGAATAATTTTTATCCTCTATTTTTAATCTCAAAACTCCATCTCTCTATTTTACTCAACTGAATCCAACTGAATTTCCACTAACGACTATTTCTAAATTTTAGAAATGTTTCTGAGCCTGTTATCGGTCGATCCACTAACAACATCGCCGAAATTATGGCTGCGACAGAAGCAGCGCGACAGGCAAGAAAAGCTGGAGTGCAGAAACTCAAAATTAATACAGATTCCCAATTTCTGATTAACTGCGTCACAGAATGGATGAAGAAATGGAAAGTTAGCGGTTGGAAGACGTCGAACAATAAACCAGTAATTAATAAGGATGAACTCATAGAATTGGAATCCGCTCTTTCGTCTTTGGAAGTCGCCTGGGTCAGTAAAATATCACTAGTGACTGAATTCATGATCTTTTCAAATTAGGATCTTCGAAATTTCTAATTATTCAAATTTTAAGCGTTTAGATACTTACTAACATTTTTAATTTACAGGCTCACGTTTTGAGTCACTCTGGGAATCATGGAAACGAAAAGGCTCATCTTTTAGCGAAAGCAGGAACCAGTAAGGTTCAGGAAACAAACGACGAATCCAGTAGCTAAAAAAAATTAATTTATTAATAGTTTTTATAAAATTAGAGAATACATTTTTAAATTAAACTGGTTTTGAACGCGGAGCGGGTTTTCTCTTTTGAGACGAGACTCTGCTGATTTGCCTCAGGAGCGTGTAAATATCTTCTGGACAAACTTGCAGGGCGAGAAGTTCCATCAAGACGCTGCAAAAAAGAAAAAAACTGGAATGAATTTCTATGTTATATGATTCTAGTGAAATTAAAATAAAATTTGTGTATTTTGTGATACCCTTAAAATAAATTATGAGTTTTAACTGTTATAAATAAATCTTTAGAACTGTAAATTATTTCATGTAAGTTAAGAGCGTTGGACCCAAGTGTTAAGCTCAACATTCCATTCTCCATTTTACTCAACGAAAATTATCGATAAATATTTTTTCGCTCTGTAGCACTAATCTTTTTAGTATATTAGCACATAATTCTAGTTAAAAATTGATCAATTCTACAGAGGGAAAAAATCCCAAATTTAATATTTATTGAGTAAAATGAAAAAATCGAATTTTTAAATTAGAACTTGGCTTCAACACCCTTAAGGAGAGAATTGTTTAAATAATTGCAGCTGGAAGAACCAATTTTAGCTGTGCACTTCAAACATTTTATACCCACTCCCGAATGACTTGATTTCGACTTTATTTTGTTTACTTTATTGTAAATTATTGGGAAAATTGTGAGGGTTGATTTTATGTTCTAACAATAAGTTGAAAATTCTATATCTTCATTTTACTCAAAAAAAATATTACTGTCATTTTAAATCTCTTAGGATCCTTTGAAATACTTTTCGATTCCTTCAAATCTTTTCTAATAGCTTTAAATTGCTTAAAATCCCAAAACATTTTTATCACTTTACACCAATTCAAAAATGTTCTAAAAACATTCAAAATTTATAACCGAAATACGGCAGGAGAAGACTGGATTCCAGCTAATTCTGCAAGGGCGATTAATTCAGATTGATTCTCCTGTAAGTGCGTCATTTTTTCCTCGAATTTTCCAGTTTAATTTTAGAAATTTGTTTACGAAGAGAATGAAAATATTTTTCTTCTGTCAAACTTTTCAGGTATTTTCAGGTAAACAAGAACGCTGGATCAGAAGGTCTATTCGAAATATGAATTTATTGTACTACTGAGGGGCCCGGAGAACCGGCGGGTATGGGGATACCCTTAATTTATTCCCAACCTTTCAGGGACTAAAATCGCCATCGAGTTTTCACTCTATGTATGTGACAAAAAGGATCCCCTGTTTTAGACGGCGACTGACGGCGACACTGTTTGCCGTCCTTCAGCTCACTTCAGTGATCAGTCTTTCGGCAGACTTCAGTTTGTACTGTGTTGACCGTGTTCTATTGTGAATTACATGAAAGTTTTCAGTGCACGTCAAATGTACATTTTTTAGAGATTTTTGAGTATTAAAACATCTGTTAGTGACTATAAAAGATTGTATTGGTGTTTCTAATTAAGTGAGTGCAATAATCAGCGAAAATGGACGAAAAAATACGTCAAATGGAGGACGAGATGAACAGGTAAAGTTTTCCTAGCCTAAAAATGTATTTTGTTTAGATTTGTACAATTTTTCATACAAAATTACTATATTATTAATTATAAAGAGTAATTATAAAGTAAATTCTACTCCGAGAATGGCCCAAAGTTTATTTTAAATTGAAATATCGTCTACTAATGTATTTTTCACTTTGTGTATTTCCCTTTATTTATGAATGTGAAACGTAATTCAACGTATTGTCTAAACGTCCGGCTAGACGGATGAATATTAAATAAAAATTTATTAGAATTTCAATGGCCGGACGAATTTATTTAATAACATTTGTCCAGCTATTGACATAAATAATAATTGTGCCCGTATTCTGTTGATAAAGTGAAAAGTAATTTGTTCATCTTTTTATTTTTATGGCGGTAGTAGTTCTAAATTGTTATTTTTATTTATATATTAAATTCAAATAATATTAATTTTATAGCATTTAAATTAAATGTTCAAGAGCGTCAAAGATTATACTTGGACCACGCTGACCGATTGTTGTCACTTCTTTGAGTCTATTAATGCAAGAAGCTGTATTGAAAGGAAAAGACAAACAAACAGGGGAACATTTTATATATTGGTAATTTTAATATTTTAAACAAAAGTTGTGTATCTTCGGATTTTCTTAATACTTAGATTTATTACTCTCTGTACTCTCTGTTACCTGCAGCTATCACCTCATTAAAGGTGAAATCATTGTAAAAGTAATTCATGATAAAGATTATTGGATATAAAGTCTTGTGTCTTACAATTTAATTGTACTTATTCTATTAAATGTTGAGGGTGATCGCATCCTCTTCTTGCAATTACCAAGTTGCCTATTGTCATTCCGGATGTTTCTAATACTTAGATTTATTACCCTTTGTTACCTGAAGGTATGCACCTCATTAAATGCGGTCATTGTAATAGTCGACGTTCTAAATTTTACAAATCCCAGTTTTCCTGAGCTTCCTGTAAACAAATATTTGAATAGCTTAGTCTCGACAAATCCTAATTATAATTAAGATAATCCTGAAAATATTGCTTTACAATTCTGATTTTTTTCTTCAATATAGCTTAAATTAATAGAATCGAATAAGTGACGAAATTCGGTGAGCAACGTTATTTCTATTGAGATACCGAAATTTGATTTCTTCATTTTATTAGACAAATATTACAACTAAATTTCTTTTCGCTCTGTAGCACAATTCTTTTTTGAAACAGAAGTATGCATACAGAGCGAAAAAATATCTATTTTTAATATTTGTTGAGTAAAACGGAAAAATAGATTTCTAAATGAACTATTTTTTAAATAATGCCTAATAATTTATTATTAACTTTCAGGTTTGAGGCGGAAATTGGAGGGCAACTGGTTCCACCAATGGTGAGGCCTGTCATTGGATCAAACACTTATAGTCAAGTGGCAAGGCAATTAGAACAACATGAACTTCCGACTCCAGTTGTTGCTGCAGCCGCTGCGAGTTTAGCTTATCCTCCAATAATGGGATTCCCACCACCACCCCCGCCTCCACCTCCGATAATGATTCCACCTCAGGTTACAAGGCAAGGTTCAGTTCCCATCGCGACTTATTCCTCTCCAGCCCAAATTTCCACTCCCTATATTCCAAATATGGATCCCTGTTTATCCGCAACTCCAAAAACGTACGAAGCTGCAGCACCGATGATTCGGCCTGAAATCATCGAACAAATAATCAACACCAAATTACCAGAGGAAGACGGAAAGAGGAAACAGAAACCGAAGGGGGTCAGCACAGCTGCTGAACTGGCGATAAGTCAAGGAAAGGCGAGTTCGATTATGGCAAATGCGAGTGCAGAGGAAAGTCATCCGAAAGGGAAGGGCAAGAAAAATAAGAAGATCATTCGAATGGCGGGAGGACAAACGTGGGAAGATCCTTCTTTACTCGACTGGGACGAAGGTTGGTAGAAATAATGATTAAATTAAAAATTTTTCCTACTGAATATTTAATTTGACTTCATTTTTTATGTTTTTCCTTTTAGACGACTTTCGGATATTCTGTGGAGATTTAGGAAACGACGTTACTGACGAAATGCTTGTTCGAGTTTTCAGTAAATTTCCAAGTTTCCAGAAAGCAAAGGTCGTGCGAGATAAGAGGACCAACAAAACGAAGGGCTTCGGTTTTGTGTCCTTCAAGGATCCTCAGGACTTCATCAAGGCGATGAAGGAAATTAACGGTGAGTTTCTAAAGAATATTATTTTAAAGAAATTCTTTCTTAGAAAATAAAACTTTATTACATAAAGAATAATACAGATTCGTGATAAATCGTTCGTTCGAATAAAGTCGCAATCATGCATTCGTCTAAGATAAAATAAATAGAGAATTTGAAATTCTGGATCGAGATAAAATTTAACTAAGTTCGTAATGAGATCGTTGTCGTTAGAACTCTCGCTTTCCATCGTCCGTTTCTTAGAAAAGTCAGCCACATTCTGTTTTCTTTGTTCCATGGTTTATGTTTTACTTATTTATTTTCCGGAGGGCCCCCAGCCATAGGAAATAAAGAGTTGAGGAATAATTGAATATTGTCTTCGTGATTGTCCCGACGATCCATTTCGGAGCGCAACTCGATAGTTTTGTTGTATACTTTTACTCGGAATTGGAATCACTTCTGAAGTTCTTATCGCCGATTCGGATTTTTGAGTTTCTACAGGAATTGAGCTTTGAGAAGGGCTGTGGGTATTTCGAGTATTGTGGGGACTCATGTACAGAACCGAAAAAGGCATTCCGCCTGCTCCCCAGCCTCGAGACATGAAAACGTCCTTTTTCGATAATCTGCCCGGAATCTGGGAAATTGGTATCGATATTCGTTCCGGGGTTTCGGATTTTTCGGGGGTATCTCGCCAGGGTATCAGGGCTGCATCTGCTTCTCGAATTATCTGTATCCTAAAACAAATTAAGGAAATTCAGAATTTTATTCATTTATTTATTTCTATTCAAAATTTTTTCAAATTAATTTTTTTTTACTTTGGTGCTTGCATCTCCGGGTCTTCCTGGAGAATATAAGGAGAACCTGGGGCGTTTATTACTGGCAACCAACTCCAGCAAAGCTCGTTTGTGGAACAAGGTGGCGATATAATTGGACTTAATTCTCCCTCATTCCAGGTTTTTAATTTTAAACTTGGTGCAGCCTCTACGAAAAAAATTCTCAGTACCAGAAACATCATCGGATTTGCTAGAATTCCTTCCTTCCGTCTGTTTGCCATCTTCTGAAAGAGAATTTGAGTCGAAGAATTAGACACATGCTCAAGATCTCTCTATTTAAAAAATATAAGTTATTTAATTATTGGAGTTTTAGATTTAATTGATTAATTACAATTAATTTCTGGTCTTTCTGTCCCAGTTTGAAAGTTTAGTATTTCCGGAATTACATCTTCGATCGTTTTTTATTTTCTTCCGCCCGAAAACTCCCACGGGTCTAACAATAGGATTCTGGAATTTCTAGATTTAAAAGTTGTTATTATGCCTCTAAAAATTGTCGCGATTCGTCACTCTAACTTTGTGGGTCACTCGCACTTTCTTTTCCTCTTCTGCTTTTAGGTGCACTTTTTAGATCACTGACCTCGCGATAGTAAAAGAAAAATATAAACTTTTTTTTTTTAATTAATTCGATTTATTTTAATTTGTTTTCCAAATCATTTTAGAAAATAATTTATTATTCTTTTTTCTTCTAGGTAATTTTAAAACTGGTATTTATTATCGAAATTTTAGAGAGAAATTTTTGGGCTCCTTAGTTGGTGAAATTGAATTTACTAAAAATTCCGATACTGAAGATTTGGAATGCACTTTGGGAGAGAACCAAGAGTACTCGTGACAATTCAATGACTCGTAAAGTGTTATCCTCTGACTTATGGAACAAGTGATATGCTGTTTACATTTGTCGGAGATTTGTGCAATGCTTTCTGCTATTTATATAAAATCCCTGGTATTTTTAGCACTCGATGCACAAAGTTGGTGGAGCTAAATATAAAGTAGTAACAAAAAAAATTATCATTTCCTCGATATAAAAGAAAAACGAATCGTGATAGACGATCCTTCTTTTGCATTTCGTAACTCACGAGTGTAATAAGTTCATTGAGTGCAGTTTCTCAGATTTCTTTCTAATGTGAAAATACCTTTTTTTTTATTTTTACAAGTTTAGAATGTTGAAATCGATAGATAAATTGAAAATTATGATTGAAATTACAATTAAAACTGAAGTCAATTAAAAATTAAAATAAATTTAGTTTTAAAAACTGTTAATTGATAGCTTACATTTTGTAGAATTACTCTCGTTGCAATTTTTAATTGTTTCCTTATAGCTATCAACTTTCCTGTTTTCATTTTTACGAAGATTTTTAAGAAACGTAAATGCACTTTTTATTTCAATTTTTAGAAGGAAAGTTACTACTTAATTCCTTGGAATTTTTTTTTTCTGGACTTTTCTGGTCAAAAATAAATATAAGAATTGCTTTCGCAAACAATAACTTGATCCTCAAATAAAACGATATTTTTTGATAGAAAAACAAAAATTTGCATAGGCGCTGACGTAGGTTGTCGACTTTAACATGAAAATTAATAGCCAACATGACAACCACTTAAATCTTCCCCCATTTGCGCTCGTCTTCTTTTAAATTACTTTTCTATCAACTTGCATAATTTTTTGAATTGTTATTTACAATCGATTTCAAAATAATGTTTATTTATTTATTTATTTTAATTCACTATAACATTTATTAATTTCCTCGCAAATGTAGAAACACCTGTTGATTTTTTAAAATCTTTCTCTTATAATTTAATCACTTTAGAAATTATCTGGAAAAGCCAATTAAAATTTATCGCTTAGGAAACATTATTTTATTTTCGTGTTTAAATTGTAAATAAAAAAAATTATTTTCGGGGTTTTTAATTAGAATGTTTTAGAGTTTAAGGATTGACATTTTTTTAAATTATTAATGAAGGCTTTTAAATTTCCCGAACAATATTTTATTTTTGTTTTTTAAAAAAATTTCTTTTAATTTCCGAGTTGATAAATAATTATTTCTTTTATAAAATCACTACAAAAAATTATTTCCGTCTTTAAAAGTTAAAAAAAAAAAACTTACCAGGTTTCCTAAAAGTTTTTTCACTGGGACGGGAAAAAGCACCAAAAAGCTTTTGCAGTTGGAAAATGCGATTTCCGTTTACAGAGAGGACGACGGCGATGGAGTGCGTCGCGACGCCGAGCGTCTCGGTACTCATTCACTAACCCCTACCCAATCCGTTGATACTACCCCCACCCCCAAAATTTCGGGCCAATCCCACTTTTCTGTCTTGAAACAATTCACCCAATTTTTTACTTACCCCCTTTTTCCGTCTAGTTTTATTTCCACAACTTTTATTTTGATTCATTCATATTTAATTAGGGGTGGGTTTTTATTTATTTTTAACTCTTTAATGATTTTTATCCCTTACTTCGCTAATTTTGAAAAATTAATTGTTCTGTTCAAATCTTTATTTATTCGTTATTTTAAATTCTCAGGCCGGAGAAGATTTTCTTCAGGGAAAAGTAATTATTCTGGCGATACGAATTTTCTGAAAATTGAATAGAAATAAGGGTCTTGGAATAGCAATTTTCTCTTTGACTGAGGTGTCTTAATTTCGTCTCATTATTCTTCACTGGATAATTTTTCAATCTTGTTGCTTCTTTTGCTCAAGATGAATCAGTTTACGCTATAAAATTATTTTTCGTGGGCGCTGACCGCATTTATTTGATACCACAGTGATCTTGGACAAAATAGTCGCGAAGGAAGATGACCATGGATACTTCGAAAAAATCTATTTTCAAGGATAAGCTAGTCTTTCAAAAATTTATTTTTACATTTTTCCAAATGATTCTTTTCAAACTGGAGCATTTCCTCTTGAAAAATTTCTTCTCGTCCTCGAAGATAATTGAGGGAAACTTTCAGATTCTGGAAAAATTATTAGTTTCATTCTTGACTTTTTTCCCCTTAGGAATACTTAGAGAAATATTCTGAGAATTGCAAGTAAAATATTTCAGGGATAAATTAAAAGCGGATACAAATTCTTTTTGAAATAACTAGGGAAATGTTAAGAATTGTGGTTTTAATTAATTTTTGAAAAAGAGTTCAGGGCTTTTGAGTTCTTTTTTTTGTTTGTTTTTAGGTTCTTCTTTTTCATTTGATTTTGAGGAGCTGAAAGGTTGATTTTGGAAATGATGACAATTGAACGGATATATGAGTCTCGCTTGAGTTCCTGTCAGTCTACAAAGATAGACAGTGAATTCGCGAGTCTTTGATCAAAACCACTACACACAGCTGATCCAAGATTTCACCTGAGCAAGCTACCTTCGAATTAAATCAGAATCTGCTTAATCGTGAATTATTGTTCAATTTGCAGTTCCTAAGCTGTTTCTTACAATTCTGCGGTTTCAGAATCCTAAGATGGCCTAAAATAGATGGAATTATCATTAAAGCTGGAGAGAAGATTAAAATTCGATTTGTTAAGCTAATTCAGATTATTAAATGTTTGAATATTTCGCTATTTATAGGCATAGTTAAACAATTTTGAGTCTTTCAAGTTCCTTAAGAGGTGCGAAATAATGGGAGATTTAGTGGGCGTAAATTTATATAATTTTTATAATTTTTTTTACCTCCTGGATTTATATATAAAGCAAAAACAAAATGAACCTTTATGTTGAATAGAATGGTCTTTCAAATTTATGAAGAGGTATGATTAGCAAAATATTCTCGAAGCTTCTGCTCCATTGATAAGTTAAAATACCCTTGAAATGTAAATGATTCGAATTTTAATTTTAATTGAGACTCTGCAAAATATTCATCAAAGCAATATTGAGAATTTTTTGTCTGTTAATATTTATTTGAATGACATATTTCAGAATTTATATTAAAATTTGAAGAGCTTCCAATGTTTAAAAGAAAATGTATTTCTTTCTTTTTAAATTTACAATTATGAATAATTGATGTTAATTATCGTAAAATTGCAGACAGAAAAAAGAAGGATAAAAGCGCCAGCAACAGGTGTTTCTATTCACTTCTTTCAGTTCCACTCGGACGGATTTAACTTACTCGCGATAAACTGAAGACCGAATAGGGTGACATTTCTAATTATACCATTCAAACTTAAGGGCTCGTGATACTTTACCTTAGGAGTAAGTTAGTTAAACCAATTATACATTTATAATAATAAATATTTTTAGCTCATAAGAGTCAATAAACCTTCGTCTAGGAAATTATTATTAGCTAAAAATATTTATTATTATGATTGTATAATTGATTTAACTAACTTACTTTAATGGTGAAGTATCACATGCCCTTAATTAATATAATTAAACTGTATTTTACTGTTTTAAGGACGAAAAGAGAGAATATTGTGAGGAGTAATTAATTATTATTATATTATTAGGCCATTAAGGACAGATTAGGAACTCAGGGTCTATCCTTAAAATTCGATTTCCTCATTTTACTCGTTAAGTATATATTATAAAGAGTTCATAAAGGTTAACTTTGTTTTTGTTTTATATAGAAATTTTTACGCTCTATAGCGCTACTCTTTTTTCAAAGTGAAGTTTGTCTGTGGAGAGAAAAAAAATTTAATTATAATATTTTAATATCTTAAATTTTCGGCACTTTTAATTTATCTTTAAAATATATTTTTGATTTATTAAATATTCCAGTCTTGGAATTTAGTTGTAGAGTATTTTTTCAACTAAAACTTTGAGTTTACAGTTTTTTGACTTGTTTGTTATCGATACTGTATAAAATAGTTTTTTATGCGCATTTAGCAACTCTTTTGCTAAGCTTAAGTAATCAAAAAGTTCGTATCTACTTCCGTTATGCCCGAAATGAGACTTGCTCGTAATCAGCAACGTCAACAAACCGACGATTAATCGTGACGGACCTCAATGAAATGTATTTCGAGCCATCATGATAGCGACCATAAGGGCATTATTTATTGATAGTGTATCCGATCGAATTCGACAGGAAATATCCGGTATTCCAGTTCTGACTCCCAACTCTTTTGAGAAAAGAGAAATTGATTGTTTTGCGAAAATATCTCTAATTTTATCATTTATTAAGGACGTTGGACTAAGTTTTAAACTCAAAATTCGGTTTCCTTATTTTACTCAAAAATTATTATAATTAGATATTTTTTCGCTCTGTATGCATATTTTTAATTAAAAAGTAAAGAACGCTATAGAGCGAAAAAATATTTAATTACAATATTTGTTGAGTAAAATGAAGAAATCGAGCTTTGAGATTATAACTTGGTTCCAACACTGTTAATCACATTATGATAATGTTGTTTTTAATTTGTAACCTTTTTTTGTTTCAGGAAAATACGTTGGTTCCCGGCCAATTAAGCTGCGAAAAAGTTCCTGGAAGCAACGGAATTTGGATTCAGTTCGCAAGAAGGAAAAGGATAAGCAAAATTTAATTGGACTACTAACAGGGCGCTGCTAATATAAAAAAAAAAAATAATAAAAATATAAATTTATCATGTAGATATAATATGAATTAAGTGAATAAAATGATTTTTTATTAAATCGCGCTCGTTTTTTAATATTTTTTATTTAATATTAGAAAATTTTTTTTATAATTTAATATTTCTTTAATATTCATTAGCTATTTTCTCTAGAGAAAATTTACAAATAATTTAAGAATCGTGCCGTGATTCTCGATAAGAAAAATTTTTTACCTCACCTTTCGAACTTGTGCTTAAAAGATAATCGACTTCTATTAAAAATAATGCTCCTGAATCTCTTCGCGAAATTGGGAGAGTATTATTTTAGGGAGAAATCTCCAAGATCTAAAAATTAAAATTTCCTTTGCAAACAATAAAAAATTATTTTTTCTTTGGATTGTAATAATACTAATAATTATTATTTTCAAATAATAAAAAGAAAAACAAAAATCTAGGGAACTGGGAATAAATTTGTGAATCCAATTGAAGAAAAAAACAAAAAACAGTGGTTCAAGGGAAAATTTTTCGGTTAATTCTGTATGTCAGAGAATTTGTTTTAAGAGCTTTTAAAATGAGTGAAAATCCCGGCGAGGGTGGCGAACTTGAAACAAATCCTCTAGGGGTGAGTTTTAAGTAAACTTATGTCGGTGAAAGTGACTTATTGAGAAACTAAAAATAAATTTTAAAAATGTTCACTTATAACTTTGAAATTCTTTATGAATGTTTTTTTACTTTAGTAGAAATATGAAGGAGAAAGAAACGAAAATGGGGAGAGACACGGCCGTGGAAAGGCCCTTTTACTAAATGGCGACATGTACGAAGGAAATTATTGCAAAGGTTTCAGACAAGGAAAAGGGATTTACGTTTTTAAAAATGGCTCCAGATATAGTGGAGAATGGAGAAAAGGCGAAAAATATGGTCAGGGGATTTTTTGGTACCCTGATGGGACTCGATATGAAGGTAATTTGTATTTTTTTATCTTAGGAATTTAAAAATTAATTTTTCAGTTTTATAAAATAAAAAAAAAATTTTTAATTAATATTTTAATCAATTAATAGATTGATTAATGACTTTTTTTAATTTAAAAAGGCGATTGGAAGCGAGATATGAAGAATGGATTTGGGGCCTATTTTTATGTAAACGGAGATGTTTACGAAGGTTCTTGGAAGAAGAATTCTCGTCATGGATTGGGAACTTATCTTTATTCAGAAACCGGTACAAAATTCATGGGCACCTGGATTAAAGATCGAATCCAAGGACCTGGACAACTTATTCACCCTCGTCATCGGTATCATGGTTTCTGGGAATTAAACTTGGTACTTCTTGATTAAATCCTGAATTCGATTTCTTCATTTTACTTGATAAATATTGTAATTAGATATTTTTCGCTCTGTACAGCTACTTATTTCATAAATAAAATTATCGCTCTATAAGCAAATTTCTATTTTAAAACAGAATACACCTATAGAGCGAAAAGAGATTTAATTCTAATAATTATTGAATAAAATGAGGAATTTAATTTGTTAAGAAATTAAAATAATATTTTTATCAAATATTTATAATTAAAAAAATTATCAGCCTTATGGACGAGGATGTTTCACTTTCGAAAATGGGTCAATGTTGCATGGACACTACATTCATGTCGCAGATCCAAATCATCGAGCAGATAAGGAAAAAACTGAAAACGTATTTAAATTTAAGAGCTTTGGGCTCAAGTTCTAATCTTTACATTAATATTAAATTTAATTAAAAAATAGTTTTAAAATGATTAAAAGTTCTTATCTTTAGGAAAAGGAGAATGAGGGACAAATTACGGAAATTTCAAAACCAAAATTCGAGGAACCACTTCCTCTGAAAGAGGGAATTTTGCCTTTATGGAGGGCTCGAAACGTAACGGCTTTCGATCCAGATTTACTTCCGCCGGAGCCAATGCCTTTACAAGAAGAGGTTTATTTTCTAAAAATTCTTTTTCATTTCTGGTATTTTGGTCGCGATTAATTGTGCAAGTCTTTTAGCTTGTCTCGTTAATTAATTCAACTTCCGCGAGAAACGGAAGCTGGATGACATAAATCCCGAATCAGAATTATGCAATTTTCATGGGCTACTTCCTTTCCTTCCTTTCGCCGTCGCGACGCTCTAATCAACAAGAACGAGTTATAATAATCTTTACTTAATCAGATCAGGATATCCGGCTTCCGATTTTCAATCCAAGAATCCCTTCTTGAAACTGCTATTTTCTTCCCAAGACAGCTTTACACTAATTGCAATAGAAATTAAAAACTAATTCCATGTTTTATTTCTATGTTTTATTTCCAGAGATAATTATTTCCGTTTTAATTTTTCACTTTAGGATTCGCTTGATTCCCTTTCTGATAAATGTGACGAGCCCTGGATGTATCAGGATCAGTATTTAGCCTACGACGAACCGGAATATCAAGGCGAATCTGAAAATTACGAGGACTCTCTTATTTAAATTAAAACAAAAATGTAGAATAAATTTTGTCTTTGAAGTTTTGAGATTAAAAAAGCCGTTTATTTAAGAAATTATATCAACGACTAGAGCCTTAGCTCTCGTTATTTGTGTTACGGACATGTATATCTTTTAAAATTGGGACTTAAATCCCAAAAATCGAGACTATAGATTACGTTATTCGGTACATAAATGCGATTGGCGAATAGATTTAAAATTACAAATACAATATATTTACAGTTATCTCAACTCGACCCCTTGTGCGTTTTATTTTATTATTTTTGTAAATTCCGAGGCATTTAATTTTCAGAATTCGACTTTTTTAAAAAGCCTAGGGGTTCGGCGAGCGAGGAAAAAAGTATAAAAGAGATCAGAAGGGACGGAAATAAAAGAGTGATGATACATTGACTACGATTCGATACAGTCTTTTGCAATAAAAAATAGCTTGATAAGCACTAATTATATAATATATGTAATTTATTTCTGTCTTATGACTGAAATCTCGCGTCAGATCCTAAATTCCAAAAATTCCGTTCCTCAATTTCTTTTCAAAAATCTGAAAAGAGACCTCCCTCGTTTCTACAATAATTTTCGAGTCCGAACCGATCGAAATTTATTCCATAGATTCATTTATTATATCAGATATATTTTATTCCGTGGAATAAATTTCTGACCCAGTCCCAGACTCTTTGTTCCCTTGGCACAAAGAAATTAATTCCAAACGTAGATTCGGAAATCACAATTGCGTAGTTTACGCATAATCGATCAGAACAAGTACATTTCAAATCAGAAGACGAGACGAATTTTTCTATTTTGAAATGCATCTCTTGACCTATTTTTTTTTCTCACGAGACGGGCGAGAAAACCGACTGAGTTCTTCAGGTCCTCAAATTGGGAGCCGGCCTGGTTCTCAAAGTCGGTGGCTGAAGTAAATTTCACATCAAATCGGGTGGAGGTCTCTCAAAAGCGATGCTAGCAACTGAAATGCTGCAAAGTCCGGCCGTGATGACACCAAGTCCAATGTAAACGGAAGTTATTAGCCAAAAGGCGAATAAATATAGAGTTTTATTGCAGTATTTTCCGAGTGCAGGATCGTAATTTGGCTCGTATTCTTTATAGACCCACATCGAACCTGAAAAAGACAAGTTTGTTTAAATTTTATATCGAGTTCGAATTAAAATTTAAGAAAGAAGTTATTAAATTAATTTTTACCAATGATAAACCATCCGAGCATGAAGCAATTTATAAGCGTCTGGGTAGGCGACTGTCGTATTCTCTCTTCGTCTCTTTCTGCCGGACATTGTCGGACTCCCGCTGAAAAATGTAGAAGCTGTTTGAAAACTCCAAATCCTCCTCCGACTAGCAAGTAAACTGGAATGTATTCTCCTTGTGGACAATCGTAGAGGTAAAGACCTCCGATCACCATCATGCAAATAGGAATCACTGTCGTTATTCCCAGGAGTATTGTACAGCCAACTGAAAGATTGAAAATTAGACTTCGAAGTTCCAAATCTTAAATTCAGGAGTTATTTCTATGTTTTCTTACTTGTGCCTAAAAGGAGTACGACGACGTTTTTCAGAAATTCGAAGATTCCTTTTGAAGCTTTGTGTGCCTCCCGCATTCGTCCAAAAAGCGAATCGTAGGATGGAGGAGGAGCTGGAACAGAATTTTATATATTGAGATTAGAAAAAATTATTTTAGAGGCGTAGGTTTAAGTTCTAGTTTTAAGATTCTATTATATCTACAGATATCTACTAATTTTCGTCTATCAAATTCCTGGTTGGAGATTTTTAATCTTTTACTAAAAGCACAAATAAAATACAAATGAAATTGTTTAGAATTGCACGAAAAACTTTAAAATCTCTTAAAACTCTTAAAAATCTCTTGAAATTCTATAAAATTCTATAAAATTTTTTATAAATAAAAAATCTTGTGAGATTCTTTAAAATTTCACGAGAATATTTATAATCTCTTTAAAATTTCTTAAATCTCTTCCAAATTTCTTTAAATCCTTTAAAATTTCCCAAATTTTTTTAATATTATACAAATCTCTTGAAATCATTAGAAACCTATATATGCAATATGATAAAAATAGCATAGTTAGCTTAAATGTCAATTTCTATTTTCTCTGACAACTGCTCGCACTTCCCTGACATTTTTATTCTCCATTTTACTCAACGAAAATTATAGATACAAATTTTTTTGCTCTGTAGTACTAATCTTTTTTCAAATATAATACTGCGTACAGAGCGAAAAAATATTTAGTTTCGATATTTTTGGAATAAAACGAGGAATTAAAAATCTGACTTAAAAATTCTATATTTTTATTTTCGCTAACAAATATTTGAATTAGATATTTTCTTGCTCTGTACGCATAATTCTAGGTAAAAATTGATTAATCCTACAGAGGGAAAATATTAGAAATTTAATATTTGTTGAGTAAAATGAAGAAGTCGAATTTTGAGACTAGAACTCTGATCCAACCAACTTAAAAATGTTTTTTTTGGAAATCACCATTGGGATCAATTGCTTCCTCATAAGAAGGTGGAGCTCCGCGATCACTTGCAGAAATAGAAAGATGTTCTAGAGGAAGATTTATGTTGTGATACGCTGGTGGCGGAGTGCAACTCGTCGGCGTAATTTGAGAAGCTGCACCAGGATTCACTCCCCCGGATATTCCGGGTGGAACTCCGTGGACTATTGGACTCAGCGGCATTCCTTCTCGCATCCGACTTTTCCAATCCATTAAATTTGCATCAAGAACTTCTGCAAAAACAATTTATTATTAGAATTGAAAGTCTTCAGATTGCAATCTTCCGAAAAGGATTCTCATATTCTAGAGTAGAAAGTTATTCCAATTGTTAAAAAAAAGAGAAGCAAAAAAATAAATTATGTGATTATGATAATAAATTAAATAGAAACAAATCGGAGAACTCAAACTTTTTACTGTCAGTGCGTCATCAGTTTTTATCAAGGATAAATACGAGTTTCTAATATAGTTTATATTAAAATTCACTAAATTGGCTTCAAAATTCGGTTTTTAAATCCGAGTTCTCAATCTTTGCAATTTTAAATTTGAAAATTTCTTTAAAAGGGAAAGATTCGATCACGTAACAGATCGAAAAACGTGAAAGGAACGTTTACGATTTTCTTGAAAAAGAAAGTTGAAACCGGTTTTTGGAATAAAAATACAGCGCGGAAAGTAAAATTAAAAGCACTTCCGAATGCTTTAAAATTCTGGAGTTTGAAAATTTTTTATTAATAATATTAATATTAGTTTCAAAAATAATGGTCGCTTTCAAATTTAAATATATTTAAAATTCGAACATTTTTAGACACTAGTTTTTGACAGTTAAATTGTCAGGGAGACTTAAATTTAAATACCAACATTCAAGTTCGAAAAAATTTAAATCACAGAGTTTATACGTACAGAATAAACAAAAAACTACAAAATAATTCAAAAAACAGTTTTAGGAAAGGTTTTTTTAAAAATTGTTTCTCACTCTCGACGATTGTTTTAAAAACAATTAATAATATTTGTTACTTGTAAATTGTTGTAAATCAAACTCTAAATTATTTCCTTATGTTTTATCGCTCGTTTTTCGTTTAACAAATACAATTTCTAAAAAAAAACAAGCTTGACAACTGCCATTCCGTCACGACTCACGAGTGTTGCAGCCAAGGTTGAAATAGAATATATATTTGAAATACGATATTCTTTTTGAAGGAAAATCGATTACAGAAAAAATGAACAATTGAAGTGGAGTTTCGTAATTTATTGAAAAAGAAAGTGAACACCGGTTTCAGAGTAAAAGTAAACACGCAAATACAAACAAAATACAAATACCTTGTTTCAATGAGACGTCACACCCCCGCCGCGTCTACCTTGAGAAAACAATCACTTATCATTCTTGTTTATCCTTCACATATATGAACTGATTTTCAAGAGTCACAATTTCGTTGTAACTGTGGGAAAAGCCGATTTTCGAGATTTATGAATCTTCCTGGCACACGAAATGACGGCGTTTTTGACGGCGACTTTATTTTTATTTAACGCGAGATTCTTTTGCCATGGACATGACATGTCCAAGCCTGCAAGCCATGTGTGTGATAGTGCGGCGGCGAGCGAAAAAAAAAACAATAAGACTTCGAGAGTTCGATTATCGACTTGAAATTTGGCGCGAAATTTAAATTTCGAAACTTGATAATTTCTGTATTTTATTATTATATTATGACTTTTATTTTCAAAAATTTAATCAGAGGACAGAGGAGAATTCAAAGACGTGAAGTGTTCAAGAAATTCAGAAGAATTCCGAAAAACTCAAAGGAATACAATTAATTAAATGTAATTATTTTGAATTTTACAAAATGGCGCGAAATTTCAAATTCAAATTTGCATACTCTTAAAATAGAACTTCTCGAAGGTATAAATTAGAGCAGATTAATTATTTAGCTATAATTTTTCTTATTTAAGATTAAGATAATAATAGAATTTTTAATATTCGAAGTACTTTTGGCTTGGTGGGGATAAAACGATAAATTGAATAGCTCAAGCTATAAGACATCGTTCAGTTTCGAAAGCACTTAGTTTTAACCGTCTAGTGTCTTTAGACATGATTCCCGATATTTCTATTCGCTTCTCAGGTAAATAAAAAATATAATTTGAAATATTAATAATAATATTAAATATTTTTAATATTATTCAATATTAATAATAATATTAAACATTTTTAATATTATTAAAAATTAATAATAATATTAAACATTTTTAATATTATTAAAAATAAATAATAATATTAAACAAAATTAAAATGACTAAATAAAAAAATTATTTTCAGACATTTTACTTGTTACAACAGCTGTCCTTTTGATATCGTTTTTGATTCGTTTCTATCAGCAAAAATGGATTCGATTTTTAAAACTCGCTTCTATTTTACCAGGACCTCGAGCATATCCTTTTATAGGGAATGCTCTCGAATTTGCCTGCGAACCAAAAGGTATTAAAAAAATAATAATAATTTTGAAAATATTTTAATTTAATCAAATAAATTGAATTAAATTAAATTAAAATGCATTAATTGAATTGAAATAACGTAAATTAAAATGTGATTGATTTAATTTAATTTAATTTAAATATAATTTGCAAAAATATATACTGACTTTTTACTTACAGATTCATTAGATTGTATTGTAAAAATTGTTACACCTTATATTGATTTCACACCGATGAGAATATGGATGGGGCCAATGTTGTGTGTTATTATAACAAAGCCTCGAGATATTGAGGTAAAATAAAAATAAAATTCAACTAGAAATTGAATTGCAAAATTAAATTAATAAAAAAATAATAAAATGAAAAATTTATTAAAATTTTTTAATCGATAAATAAATAAAAATAAATACTAATAAGTAAATAAATATAGCAAAATGAAAAATAAAAAAATTCTACAAGTTTTTAAATGGTTTCTTCAGCGCTAACTAAAAAACATTATGGTGGACTTCCTTTATGAGTGCTGAATATTTTTTATTATTCCAGCCTCGTCGTAGCTTAACGACGTCTTTTTCGCTTCCTTGCATGTACACAGACCACTTTTACAATATTTATTATTTCGCCTGCATGCTCAATTACAAATTCCACTTTCGATATCAATGCTTTCAATGATAGACACGAGTTGAATAAAAATAAAAATACGATTACAATTCTAGATATATATTTAAAAAATTCGCTATTGCGTCTAGAATAACAAATAGATTGCTAAAAGATTTCTAAAATAGAATTTATCATTTTGTAATATTAATTTAATTCGCTAATAATTTAATTTTATATCTAGATTGTACTAAATAGCCAGCAGGCGACAAAAAAAGGATTCCCTTATGAATTTCTAAAACCATTTATTGGGGAAGGACTCATCAGTGGATCTGGTAAAAAAATTGTAACTGTTTTTAATTCAAAAAACGAAAAAGAGATATTTTAAATTCAAATTTCCCGCCAAAATCGCAGGAGGCCAAACTTAAGGCCATGTAAGTCTTTCCCGATCCTTACCTTACCGATATTTTTTCTCTGCAATGCTACGTCTACATTTATTAAGATTTCAGATTGAAAATTTCTAAAATAAAAGAAACTATACTAAGGTATCTTTATCTGGTCTTAATTTTTTTTTGAAGTCTCAATATTTAGGATCAGATAAGAAATTTTCAATTTAATATCTCAATAGATCTAGACGTAGCGTTGTAGACAATTAAAATGTCGGTAAGGTAGGGATCGGGTAAGTCATACATGGCCTTAAACATTTTGAGATCAAAGTGGCGCGAAATTTAAAAATGAAAGAAAGTCTGATGCTTTCAATTTTAGGGGATCTCAATAAAATTAATGTTTATTATTTATGAAAAAATGTTAAGGTCCAATGTGGAAAAGACATCGAAAACTGGTGGCTCATATATTAAACCAAAAAGTTTTGGAGGGATTTTTGGAAGTTTTTGATCGGCGCAGTCAGATTTTAATGAATAAATTAAAATTGCAATCGGATGGAGAAATTATTGATATTCTTGGACCTTTGGAAGAATGCACCATGGACCTTGTTTGCGGTATTTTACAATTAGAGATACAAAAATTAATTAAGGCCATGTTAGACTTACCCGATTCCTACCTTACCGACATTTTTTTCTCTGCAACGCGACGTCTACATTTATTGAGATATCAAATTGAAAATTTCTAACATTAAAGAAATAATGCTAAGGTATGTTTATCTGGTATTAAATTTCTGTAAAAATAAAAAAAAAATTTTTGAAAAATTTTGTTTTTATAAATGTCAATATTTAGGACCAGATAAACGTACCTTAAAACTTTAGCTACAATTTTAGAAATTTTCAATTTGATATCTCAATAAATGTAGACGTAGGGTTACAGAGAAAAAATGTCGGTAAGGTAGGGATCGGGTAAGTCTCTGGCCTTAATAGATGACGATAAAATTAATATTTTTTTAATTTTCAGAAACGGTGATGGGATGTGCAGATATCGAGTCACTAATTGATTCTGATAATCATTTGATACATTATTCTGCTGAGTAAGAAGGACGAGTTTTTTTTTTAAACTTAAATTTCACGCCAGAATTACCCTTAAAATTGAGGTTATGTCTAAGTTTGGATTCAAATTTTTTCTGGCGCGGAATTTAAATGTAACTGTTAAAATTAAAGTTAAATTGTTAAAATGTCTATTGGATAATTTTAAATGTTGCAGAATGTACACAATTGTTCACAATCGAATGATGAAAATCTGGCTCTATCCTGACTGGATTTATAAATTTACAGAAAATTACAAAATACAGGCTAAAAGCCATGACGTAATGGATAATTTTATTGAAAAAGTAATACGGGAAATATATCTTTATAAAAAAAAATATAATGATAACAATAAATTAAATCAATGTATTTAAAATGATTACAGTGCATAAAGGAAGCGAAGAAAAAGAAAAAATTCGAAAACTTTGGAAAAGGAAAATCAATTTTGTATAGTCTTTTGGATATTATCGATAATTCTGAAATCCAAATCAGTGACAAAGAACTTAAGGACGAAATGATTACAATTTACTTAGCGGTATATTTTAATTTATTACTTAACCGATTCCTACCTTACCGACATTTTTTTCTCTGCAACGTTACTTCTAAATTTATAGAGATATAAAATTGAAAATTTCTAAAATTAAAGAAAATATGCTAAGGTGTGGTTATCTGGTCTCAAATTTTTATATAAAAATTTTTTTTTTAATTTTTTGTAAATTAAAAAAAGTTGTTTTTTAATTTAGTTACAAAAATTTACAATTTGATATCTCTATAAATTTAGAAGTAACGTTGCAGAGAAAAAAGTGTCGATAAAGTAGGGATCGGATAAGTAATACATGGCCTTAATTATTAAAACAAATTTTTATATAAAAATATAAATTAATTTTAGGCACAGGATACTCTTGCTGTAATAGGCAGTTTTGCTACTTTAATGTTGGGAATCCATGAAGAAATTCAGGAAGAAGCTAGGAAAGAAGTCAACAAAATTCTTGGCAATGATCGAATCACCCCTGAAAATATTTCTCAATTAAAAACAGTGGAAAAAATTATTAAGGAAACTGTGAGACTTTTTCCTATTGCTCCTATTATGGCAAGGACTTCGAATGGTGAAATAAAATTGGGTGAATACAATTTAATTAAAACAATAGTCCAAATATATATATATTTTTTTTTTATTTAAATTGTTTTTTTGTTATTTGTTGATTTAATTATTATTTAATACAGCAACATAATTTTAAAATATTTTTAGATTCCTGTACGATACCAGAGGGCTGTCAAATAATTTTATTCCCGTTCTTAACTCACAGAAATTCGCAATATTGGAAAGATCCCGAAAAATTTAATCCTGAGAGATTTTGCACTGAAGAAATTGCAAAAAGAGATCCTTTTGCTTTTATTCCTTTTAGTGCTGGTCCCATGAGTTGTATAGGTCAGTATTTGTATTAATAAAATAAAATATAATATATTAAATATATAATAAATAAATAAATATATAAATTTCTAAAATAAAATAAAACAATATATTTTTTATTTTCCAGGACAAAGGTACGCGATGATGAGTTTGAAAACGATAATTTCGAACCTGTTACGAAATTTTAAAATCAGTTCAAAAGTCGAAATGAAGGACATAAATTTGAAAACTGACATTTCTGTTCGATCTATAAATGGTTACAAAGTTTCTTTAAAACCATTGTAAATATATAAACAATGAATAAATAAATTTAAAAAATCGTATTATTTTTTGAAATTTATAAATAAATATACCGATTATTTATTATTATTTTATAGAACAATTCACGAATTTCTGTATCAATTAATATCGGATTCTCAATTAATTTTTTTTATCCTATTGTCAAGCGCGGAATCGTTTCCGGTTTCCCACGCTTTGATCCTGAAACCCGGAAGTTAAATAAACATTCCGAATGTTGTAGATATTATCGATATAAATTTTCGCACGATTTTTGATAGTGATTAGTACTTTATAAGGAGCGTAAAAAAATTCGAATTTATCAGTTGAGGTAGAAGTCAATAAAAAAAGTGCAGAATGGTGAAACTTTTGATTTTGTTTTCCCTTTTGGGCTGCTTTTCTGTGGATGCTCGGGTAAGTAATTTTATTTTAAAAAGATTTTATTTTATAATAAATTTTATCTATTTTCCATGAGCAATTTATTATTGTATCCATGTTCAATTACTTATTAAGGGAGTTGGAGCCAAGTTCTAATCTAAAAATTCGATTTCCTCATTTTAGTTGAGAAATATTAAAATTGGAATTTTTTCCCTCTGTAGGATTAATTAATTTTTAACTAGAATTGTGCGTACAGAGCGAGAAAATATCTAATTCAAATTTTTCTTAAGTAAAACGAAAATATGGAATTTTAAAGATAGATTTTCAATTCTTCGTTTTATGCAAAAAATATTGAAAGTAAATACTTTTTCACTCTGTACGCAATATTATATTTGAAAAAAGATTAGTGCTACAGAGCGAAAAAATATTTATCTATAATTTTCGTTGAGTAAAATGGAGAATAGAATTTTGAGCTTAACACTTGGTTCCAACGACCTTAATTTTATTATTATTTCAGCCAGATGCTGTTGTGATAAAATTTACGAGTGCAGAAACGACAAACTATGAGAATCCTTATTTTGGCGAGACCACTGCTAAAGTTAATGAAGGAGATGAAAATGGGAACACTTTAGATGTAACGTTTGAAATTAAGGAAGTTTTCCCAGACGATACTATGGTAATTTTGCAAACGTTTACTAAATTTTCTATGTACTGAAATATTTATAGATGAGTAAAATAAAATGTTCCCAGCTCATAATGAATTTGGAGAGAAGTGATGGCAAACAAAGAGATTTTAAAATGAGATTTTGTGATGCTACCCAGGAAGCTATGTTAGGAAAATATGCATTCGAAAACACAGTTCCAAAAAGCTTCAGTTGCCCAGTATCTCCTGTAATTATTCCCTACTTATTTATTTATTTATTTAAAATTGCCTGAATTTAAATTATTGAAAATTTTTTTCAGGGGAGTTACACTTTTAAAAATTACACCCCAGACCAAACTTTTTTGCCAACCACTATTCTTTCTAATGGACCATTTAAAGTTCTCTTCAAAGCGGCGAAACCAAACGGAGAGCCATACACCTCAGGAATTTTCCAAGGTGAAATAAGTCAGTCTAAACCTGTTCCATCTATGGGAATGTTATAAAATATAAAAATTGTTCAAGGATAACGCTCGAAAAAAATATTTTTTTCTTTTGCAATCAGAAAAAAATATAAATTTGAAAACTCTTAAAATATATGTCAGTTGTGCACCCATTTTACTTTTTCTTCATGTAATGAAATTTAACTGTTATTAAAAATACAAAGGATACAATCTTATTTTATTTCGCCAAGCATCTGACCCTTTATTATTAATAATTAATAAATAATTATAAAATAATTATAGAGAGTTGATTAAGGGCGTTGAACCCAAAATCTAAAAGCTCAAAATTCCATTCTCCATTTTACTCAACGAAAATTATAGATACAAATTTTTTTGCTCTGTAGCACTAATCTTTTTTCAAATATAATACTGCGTACAGAGCGAAAAAATATTTAGTTTCGATATTTTTGAAATAAAACGAAAAATTCAAAATCTAAATTAAAATATCAATATTCTCATTTTACTTAAAAATATTTGAATTAAATATTTTCTCGCTCTGTGCGCATAATTCTAGTTAAAAATTGATTAATTCTACAGAGGGAAAAACTGCCAAATTTAATATTTGTTGAGTAAAATGAAGAAATTGAATTTTTAGATTAGAACTTGGCTCCACACCCTTAATTACTGAATTTCGAACTGACTTTATTATCGAACATCACATCGTCCGAAAATTTCTTCGAAATGTTGACTTCTTGAGAAGGAAAGAAAGTACGAAAGTAGAAAATGTAAATATAAAAGAAGGGCAGTAAGTTTACCGACTGATATCAAAATTTCTGATTGTTTCTTCTGATTTGTAACAGATTTCGGAACTCGAAGCTGATCTTTTCCTGAAATTTAATTTAAAAAGAAATAAATTTTAGATTTTCTTTGAATCAAATAAATTAATAATTTTAAAAATTTGATTCTCACCTAAATATTGCTTTGGAAGACCAAATTTGTGTTTTTGAATAATAGATTGTCGATGTCTAATTTCCGGCTCCAATTTTCTTTTTCTTCTATTACAAATTTCGTTTTTTGTCTAAAAAATATATTTAAAGAACAGTTCAATTTTTTTTATCAAAATATATAGTAATACATTTTTTAAAAGAAACCTTTTTATTTTCAACATTGTTAGAGACGATTAGAGTTCTATTTTTTTTCAATGAACTTCCCAGATACCGAGCTTTTTTAAATTGAACTTCAGAAATGCTTGAAATCTATACTTACAAATTCAGGGAAAAATGGAACTTATTAAAAATATATTAATTTGCTGTTAAATAAAGTATTTGATTTAAGCTTTTTTTATTTTATTACTGTCGATGATGACCAGCCAGATTCTTTTCTACCACTTAATCGAATCTCTAAAAAATTATAAATGAAATTTACTACAGATTTTTAAAAAAATTGAGAAATAATAAAAAGTAAAAATTGTCTGATTTACTCTGGAGTTTAGATTTGTGTTTAACGACTTCATTTTTCCAAATATCTCTCGTTTTCCTCATTGGTCTGATTCCAGAAAAATATTTTTTTTCTTTTTCAAATGAGATAACGTTCTACAAAATTAAAGCAAGATTATTAAAAAAGAAATAATTAAAAATATGTATAACATTCTGACTTCTTTTTCAAATTCCTCATTTCCAGCCTTTTTTCCAATTTCCAAAATATTGAAATCCTCTTCTGAAAGTTCGTCTTCAGAAATTTCTGGAATTTTTCGAATGTCCCCCAATTTTTCATTATGAATATTATCTATTTTATCTCGTAGTTCAGCTGAAGATTTTTTTATCTTCAAGTCTTTTTTTCTCAGATTATTCGCTAAAAAACAATTTTTAAATTCGCACCATCTAATATTAAGAAACCATATTTTATACCAAAAGTACATTTTCAATATTTACCATAATATAATTGCCTAGCATGGAATCTTCCCAAATAAGTTTTAACATGTCGCACCATTTGTATTTTTGTAATTAAAACTTTAAAAGTCAGGTTAGATAACTGATCATCTTTTATTTTATTTTCATACCAAATTTTTATATCATAAATACCGCTAAGTTCAGATATAATTAAAATTTATTTTTCTACTTTAAAAGGATATTATTAAAATACCAGAACAAAATATTATTAAATATAATATTTCTCTTTTTTGTACATATAATAAATACGTATATGTGTAAGAAAATATACAATTGTTCGATTACATACTCATAAATTGGCAGAAAATCGAAATTTTCAGTATGGCAAGAATTATACATTCTATCTTGACATACGATCGAAACTAACATGGAAATTTATTTGAATATAAACTTTGTACAAAGGGAAGCACGCAAATTCTATTTAAAAAATTCTCAACCTCCCGGAAAGTTTCCTAACTTAAAATTCGTATTTACAAAAAGTGTACAAGTAAAGTTAAAGTTTATATCTCAAATAATTCCAATTCAGTCGTGTTAGATACCTGAACTATTGTTTCATAAGCGAAAAGAGAGGTGTTAATAGATCACTGTTCAAATAATAAATGAATTATCCATGAAATTCGCTAAATATATAGTAAAATTCCAGAGATCATCTTTCTAATCGAACTGGTTTCATACACGGTCTACCGTATCTTCTTTTTGCCTCTTCAATAAACGCGTTTTCCATTTGTCGCACAATCTCGTTGAAAAAAAAATTCGATAAATGAGAATGGAGGATGGATTTAAATTCAAATGAAAGTGAAAAATCGATAAGACAAGTTTGTGGATTATTTTTGAGTCCAGGACTAAAAATCCACAAAGTGTTTAAATGATCAAATAATCTTCCCTCAGTACATTCTGCTTTTACTAATCTAGGATATATCGATGTAACTTTTGAAGTGTAACTTTCATTGATAGGTGGAAATCCAATCATCAAGCTAGCCTTGAGATATTCTTTTTTTCGTTCAGTTATGTCCGATTTTTTACAGAAGGGAACAAAATTCTTGTAATTTTCTACATCAACGACGACGTCGTACATTTGTGCCATTGAAAACCTAGGAGAATTGTTTGTTAGTGAAGGAACATTTTCGCATCAGAAACTTATGCACATTATTTTCTTACCCTATTAATTTTCGTCCTTCATATTCCTTTGTTCTGTTTTTATCCAGTGTTGTATACATTCGTCGAGAGTTTCCATTTTCTCCAAGCTGGAGAGTTATTTGTTCAATTAGGGAAAGATATCTGAAGACAATTTTTTTACTTTATAAATACTTTTCACTTTTTAACTTTTTTAACTTTGATAAATTAAGAGGGTTTAAATACTTTAAATTAAACAATTAACGGTAAATTAAATTAAAGTTCCCTTTATATACCACGGTATTTTAAATTTGAAAATAGTTTAACATGCGGAATGAATTAAAATTTGATTAGAGTTTCAAAAACTAAATTCTGTGACGAAATATTTTAATTTTTGGGATATTTGAAAATTTAAAATATTTTTCTGGTGAAAAAATTTCATAAAACTTGTATGTATAGAATTCAAATTCAGTCAATCACAATGTAAAAGAGTTAAAGAAAAATCGTCTACAAATTATTAAAATTAAATATATGAAAAGAAAACAAGAGAGAACCAACCTCACTTTAGGGAAAGTAAGATTTTCTTTCGAAACATAGAATATTTCAGTACAAAAATGTACTATAATTATTTGTAAAGACTCACCTATACATTTTGATCATAATTTTATCCTAACTTTCTTTCAAACATCAAAATATCTCAAAAAGAAACGCAATATTTGGAAACAACTTTTTTGACGTCTAGCAGACGAAAAATATTTATAAACTAGGGCACGAAGTACATATGTAACATAGATGGCACACTCCATATACCCAAACAACCGCCTATTTTCTCGGGTGAAATTGAATATACGAAAAAAAATAAATACAAATATGTAAATATGTAATAATATTCTTGTTATAATTGTATTTTATTATTAATTTACGTATATAAGTTAATTTATTATTTATCTAACGATCTAATTTTTTATACTGTTTATTTATTTCAATTTTTTATTATTTTTAAATTATTCGCCATAATATTGGAAACTTATGAAAGTTTGAAATGTTTCAAAAGTTTCATGACATTTTTCAACCTTAATAATAATAAATAAATAATAATAAATGCCTTCCTTTCCAAACATGTCAACCCAACCCTGGTTTCAATAACATTCAAATGGAAACCAGGGTTGGGTTGACACGCCCACGAAGAAAGGCATACGTACGTGAATCATACTGTACGTAAATTACGTAGAAATCTCATGTAGTTTCACTAAAGAATATTACGTTCACAGCCCTGAGGGTGGCGCTGGCGTCCGATGCCTAAATTCGAACGAATCTCTCTTTCTACCATGTGATATAGAGAACGAGGTGCGATTGATTCCAATCGATCGAACCTTGCTCTTTAACTCACATAGTAGAAAGAGATCCGTTCGAATTAATGTATTTGAGTCCCACCCCTGAGGTACCATAGACAGGGTTGGTCAGTTACGTGTAACTTGAGGATTTTCACGTATATTATTACACTCGACTCTCCCAATATTAACGAAATCCCGAATAGAGGCCCTAGCAATGTTAACCAAACTCCCTTCTCTCATATTTCAGGTTGCGCATGCGCAGTTAATGCGCAGCGGTTATCAAGTGCGATTTGAGAATGCTGATAATTTCAGGCTGGTTAATATTACGAGAGGAATGCGGTTAATATTGCGAGGTTGTTAATATTACGATGGTTAATATTGGGAGATTCGAGTGTATGGTTTTTTACATTTGTAAATTACGTATTATACGTAGAAAACACCCACTCGATATGAATTTGGTAGGTGCATTACGTCAAACACCTCATGTAATTTACCTAATGTATATTATGTACACAACCCTGCCCATAGATCCGAAATGCGTTGCATTTTTGCGCAAAACCATGAGAGTGAGTGAGATAGTAGTATTAGTGTGTCCTTCTCACTCTCACGGTTTTGAGTAATAACGTACTTAAATTCTCTAAGAATTTATGAGAACTTATGATTTTAGAGATTTTTATGACAAGGGAGATAATTATTGATTAATTAACCGATAAAGAGTAATAAACTGTTTTTTGTACTTCTATTACTTCTTAATGAGCTTTACCCAAGTTGTAAATGAATTTTGTGGCTTTAGTTAACTAGTAAGCTGTTGTTTTGCATATTTTACATTCCTAAATGTGCCTTAGCTAATAAATGACTAAAATTGAACCGTGTAAATAATGTAAATAATAACAATTTTCCTAAAAATCATAAATTCTTAAATTCTCTTAAATTCTTTTAAATTCTCATAAATTCTGTCATATAACCTGGATTTAAGTTCTCGAGAATTTAAGAACTCTATACGAGTGGCGTCCTATGGATGCGGAATGCGTTGCGTTTTTGCGCAAAACCATGAAAGTGAGAGAGATGGTTGGATTAGTGCGTCTCTCTTACTCTCATGGTTTTAGGCAAAAACGCAACGCTTTCTGAATCCATGGGACGCACCCCTTGGATGTCAAATTCGATCCCGAATTCATGTCGACGCCACTCTTTCTGCCATCTTTCTTTTCAACGAAAGCACTGAACTGCTTTGGTTATTTTCACTGGAATATTATCAAAACATGGATTTAAATGATAATATTTACGCCGGAGGCTCTGAGGTAAAGTGCAAAAAAATCTAGATAATCATAGAATTGAGTAAAATAAATAAATAGAAATTTTTAGATTAGAATTTGTCTCCAAAACCTTTAAAAATAATTTGTAATATTTTATGTATCATAAATTAATTTTTCATTGTAGTTATTTATAATATGAAATATATATTAATTTATATAAACTTATAAAATATAAATTTTCATTTTTGTTTCATTCATATTTCACGAAAAAATATATATAATTTTGATGCTTTTTTCATAAAGCGATGAATTCAACATTCAATATGTCCATATTTTAGTTAAAAAATAGTTTAACTAAAATATCTTCTCGCTCTGTATGCATAATTATAGTTAAAAATTGATTATTTCTACAGAGGGAAAAAATTCCAAATTTAATATTTGCTGAGTAAAATGAAGAAATCGAATTTTTAAATTAGAACTAGGCTGCCACACCCTTAATAAGATTTCATGGAATTTTAAGGAATTTAAAAGCATTTTACAACAAATTTATTGGTAGTTCCGGAAATTTTAAGGCATTTTATGAAATTTCATTGGATTTTAAGGGATTTAATGAGATTCCGTGTGATTTTTAATAATTTGAATGGGTTTTATTATGTTTGATGGAATTTTAAATAATTGTAAGTAAATAATAACGTGGAATTTTAAGGAATTTAAACAAATTTAACGATATTTTTAGGCAATTTATAAATTCTCTAAAAATATAATTTAATGAGATTTCGTGGGATTTTAAATAATTTTAACGAAATTGACGATATTTTGTAGAATTTTAATTAATTCAAAAGAATTTACGAAAGTTAAAGGAATTTCTTAAATTTTCATAGGATTTTGAATAATTTTATGTAATTTTACGAAATTTCAGTATTTTATGAGATTTAATGAGAATCTAAATAATTTCTCAAATAATCCCCCTGTTCTTATCTAAAAATTCGATTTCTTCATTTTACTCAACAAATATTAAATTTGGAACATTTTCCCTCTGTAGAATTAATCGAACAGAATTAATTAAGGAAAAAATTAATTAATTAATACTAGGTAAAAATTGATTAATTCAACAAAAAGAAAAAATTCCAAATTTAATATCTGTTGAGTAAAATGAAGAAATCGCATTTTTAGATTAGAATTTGGGCTTCAACACACTTAAAATGTTTTCAGGGAGATTATTTCAGGAATTTCTTAAATTCCCATGAAATCTCACGAAATAACTCTTAAAATGATTTAAAATTCGATGAAATCTCATTAAAATTCTTTAACTCTTTTAAAGCAATGAAATTTCGTAAAATTCCTTAAACTCACACAAAAGTTATCAAACTACATATTAGAATTCCTTAAAATATCGTAAAATATTTAAAAATGATTTATATTCAAATGAAAGCTCTTGGAATCCCGTAAAATTTCTAAAAATCCGAATGAATTTTGTAAAATCATTTAAAAATTACTTCAAATTATTCAAAATCCTATGAAATCTTAAGAAATTCCTTTAAATTTCGAAAAATCCATTGATATTTATTAAATTACTTAAAATCCCTAGAAATATCGTTAAATTTTTTAAATTAGTCAAATTACTAATAACCCAATGAAATTTCATGAAATCCTTTGATTCCCTTAAAATCCTTAAAATTATTAAATATTTCTTAAAATGTCGTAAAATCCATTGAAACCCTTCAAAATCATTTAAATTATTTAAAATTCCATGGAATAAAATAAAATCCATTCAAATTATTAAAAACCCCACGGAATCTCATTAAATCCCTTAAAATTTTCAGAAATCCCAGTAAATTTTGTAAAATGCTTTTAAATTCCTTAAAATTCCATAAAATTTCATTGAATCTCTGAAAATACCTAAAAATTCAATGAGATTTCGTAAAGTCCCTTAAAATTTCCGGAAATTTCAAAAAATTTTGTAAAATGCTTTTAAATTCCTTTAATTCCTTAAAAATCCTTTAAATTACACAGGCACACAAAAAATGAAAAAAGTGGTAATTGCCAAAAGCCGGACCTATATATTCATATGTATTTTGACGCGCTGAATCCGAATCTGGAATCCGTTTGATTCCATCATGTCTGCATCAAGGTCAATTCAAGGTCAAATTTTCAAAATGTGAAAAAAGTGAATTTTTGTCTGCAAATTTTTAAAGAGCGGGAAATTTTACGTCCAGATATTGTATTCATTTTTATTTTTATGATGATCCTAAAGATCATTTCAAGTTGAATTTAAATTAGTATCTTGATAGTTCAAATGACGATTGCAAAAATACGAAAATGTGTCTTCGTGGAACTTGACTGAGTCCAAATTCGAGGTCCATTTGACCGCAGCACTTCAGGGTCAAGGACATTAGAAGGTCTAGTTGAGGTTAATCAAGTCGTTTGAGAGGCGCACACCAAGCGATCGCCTGATAGCTGATATTCAAAAATTTATTACAGACACAATTTTCAACGGTCCATTCCCAAATTTTGGGAGTAGTGTCTAAAGTGTTTGAAGTACATTTTTCAATAAAAAAATTTTTTTTAATAGTTATAAAGTTTAAAAATTCTATTTGTTTATAAAAATAGGTCATATTTTTATAAAACATTGGTGGAATGAATTTCTTGTAATGCTTATTGAAAAGCCGAGAGAAAATAATAAATTTTACTGCAGCCATTTATTTTTTTAATACAATACTTTTTTTGTATACGCAAATATTTAGAGCAGTGATGTCCAACGCGTGAGTAAATGAGTAGTCGCCAACCCCCTCTGTCCCAGAGCCTCGTCCGTCCAGCAGCCGAGGGAAATCGACCCATTCAAGGTGGTAACAGAGGGGGTTGGCGACTACTCATTTACTCACGCGTTGGACATCACTGCTCTAAATATTTGCGTATACAAAAAAAGTATTGTATTAAAAAAATAAATGGCTGCAGACATGATGGAATCAAACGGATTCCAGATTCGGATTCAGCGCATCAAAATACATACGAATATATAGGTCCGGTTTTTGGCAATGACCACTTTTTTTATTTTTTGTGTGCCTTTACTATATTTATTTAATATTCTGTAAAATATAATAAAACCCCCAAAAATTATTTAAAATTCCATGAATTCTCATTAAATATCTGAAAATACCTGAAAATTCAATGAAATTGCGGAAAATACCAATAAAATTGTTGTAAAATGCTTTTAAATTTCTTAAAATTCCACAAAATCTCATTAAGAGTGTTGAAACCAAGTTCTAATCTAAAAATTCGATTTCTTCATTTTACTCAACAAATATTAAATTTAGAATTTTTTTCCTCTGTTGAATTTATCAATTTTTAACTAGAATTATGCGTACAGAGCGAGAAAATATCTAATTCAAATTTTTCTTAAGTAAATCGAAAATATGGAATTTTAAAGTTAGATTTTGAATTCTTCATTTTATGCAAAAAGTATTGAAACTAAATATTTTGTCCCTCTGTACGCAGTCTTGTATTTAAAAAAAGCTTAGCGCTACAGAGCGAAAAAATATTTATTTATAATTTACGTCGAGTAAAATGGAGAATAAAATTTTGAACTCAACACTTGGGTCCAACGCCCTTAAATCTCTTAAAAGTCCTTGAATTCCTTAAAAATCATTAAAATTGTTTATATTTTATATAAAATATAAATCTAATTCAAATAGTTTTTAAGTAAAATGAAAATATGGAATTTTTAAGTCAGATTTTGAATTCTTCATTTTATATGTCATTATAAAAATAGATAAATATTTTTCTAAATAAGAAAGCTTATGGGGTATAATTTATGTTTTAGATAGTGGACCTAAGGGATCTCTTAATATCGGCCTTTGTATCTAACAATGAAGAATTGATGAAGGAATTGATTTTCCCAGGTAGCCCAGTTATCTCATATAGGGATCTGGTATCGAATGATACCTTTCTTCAAATTTTTATTCGTCAGAACTGGACCTGGATCAACAGAGCTCGCCCGAACATTGCTATAGCTCAGCTTCTGATTGACGGTGGAATAGATTTTGATAATATAAATAAAGAAGGCTCGACTGCCTTACATTCAAGTGCAAAGTTATATTCCGACCCAAACGATGGACAATTGGAAATGTTAAGGATATTATTAAAAAATGGAGCAAATCAAGACATCAAAAACAAGTCTGGCTTAACGCCACTTGAGCTCAGTCTGTATTTGGGAAAATTAGATGTAGCTGAAGAGTTTTTAAAACAAGAAGACAGACTTCCCAATGTCACTGAAGTTGAGACAACCAAACGATGCTGGCATTTGGTACAGTGTCTTTTAAAGAAAAAAAATGATTGGATTATCCCTGAAACAAATTACTCCATCCTGTTACACTTTCTCATCATGAATAATGACGAGGAAACATTTGAGTATGCTGCAGAAAACTGTGTATTTGATGTAAATGCACTCAATGAACAAGAACACAAATTGATACATTTAGTTGCTAGTCAAGGTACACCAAGAATGATTAGAGCATTAATCAAACAAGGTGCTGATCCTGATGCTTTTTGTTCGTGCTATACAACTCCACTGATTATTGCAATCACGCAAAGTCGAACAGAAATATTTCATTGTTTAATAGACTGCGGAGCTTCCATAAATTACGGTGAAAGTGGCCAACTGATACTGCCGGATAAGAATTATCTTCTTCATCATGCCATCTGTAACCAAAATTATGAAATGGTAGAAAGACTGGTGAAGATGGGTGCAAATGTAAATGCACACGCAAATCAGAACTCACCACTTATGATCGCCTGTGGTAACACATTCAGTAGACAATTGATGCAATATCGTGAAATGAAATTAACAAGTGCCTTTTACATTGAAAATTTTGACAATTTCCTGCCACTCACTGAAAGGTATGATGTACCATTCAGTGCACAAATAGTGGAGATTTTGCTTGAACATGGAGCTGATATAAAAGCGAAAAGTCCAATTAATGATAGAACTGCACTGGACCAATCCTGCAGATTTGGCCAATTGGACATAGTGAAGCTGCTTTTGAGCCGCGGTGCAGAAATTGATCAAGCAGAACTCCCCACTCTGCATTATGCTATTAGAGGAGAAAATCCAGCTGTAGTGAAACTTATTTTGCAGCAAGGTGCTGATGTCAATTTGAGATCTCCACCGAAAGAAAGATTTACGTACTATCCTGATTTTTGTAGCTCATATCCATTTACGAAAACACCTTTGGAGTATGCGCTTGCTTTTCTTATTGAAAATGATTTGATTTGCAAAGAGATTGTAGAGATTCTGATAGAATACGGAGCTAATGTTAATGAGGTAAACCCAAATGGAAAAGAAAAACCACTTCATTTGACCTGTCGGAGTGATCATTATTATAATATATTTGTGGACAAGTTTTATTTTAAGCGCAGACCAGCAACACTTAGATTGCTGTTGAGTTATCATGCTGATATTAATGCCCTTGATGGTATGGGAAGGGTACCATCCACATATGTTTTCAATGTTGAATCACCCTTTTTTTCGGATACTAGCAATCCTTTGCATTCAGACTTCGGGACACTACTTCTTTTTATGGCCAAAATAATAGCAACGAAAGGGTATTTGATAAAAGAAAATCTTGCTTTCTTGGAAATGGAGAATAATCGTCCATATTATCAGGAATTCATGGATGAACTCAGCCTCATGAAGGAGTTGAATATTTGCGAATCGCGAAATTTTTCCTTCCTTCATATCTTATCTAAAGATATCGATTTCTTAGGTAAAGTTTTGGAAGATGAGGACGTCCTCCAGGTTTTGAATAGCAACGAATATAGGAAAACTTTCCCACATTATGCGGGAATTTTAGGTGATCGCATTCAACAAGCGTTGATTCGTAAACCACTAGTTGATTCGGGAATTGTTTCTTTTCAACAATATGTATATAAAAAATTTTCAAATTATATAATCATAAACATTTTAAAATATTTACGTGTGAGAGATTTGAAGATGTTTGCAAAAGCTTGCTTTGTCGATGTTGAATGTTGAAAATATGTATTTTGATATGAAAATGTTTTTAATAAAATTGTAAAATATAATCTAAACTTCCATTATGTGTAATTTTAAGGAATTTAAACAAAAACGATATTTTTTTTAGGAATTCTACAAAAATGTATCGGATTCTCCGGAATTTTAGGGAATTTAAAAGTATTTTACAAAATATGTTTGGATTTCAGGAAATTTTAAGGCACTTTACGAAATTTCATTGGATTTTCAGAAATTTTAAGGATTTTGAAGGTATTCAATGGATTGTAGGACATTTTAAGAAATATTTAAAATAATTTTAAGGAATTTTAAGGGATTCAAAAGATTTTATGAATTTAAATTGGATTTTCAGGAATTTAAAAGCATTTTTAAAAATTTATTGGGATTTTCGGAATTTTTAAGGTATTTTAAGAGATTTAATGAAATTCCATGTGATTTTTAATAATTTAAATGGATTTCATTATATTTAATGAAATTCTAAGGAGAAATTTTTATTTTAATTTAAATTTAATTTTCTTGAAATTTTAAGAATTGTTATAAGATCTGTAATGGTTAATCCTTAAAGGAGGCGCGACGTACGTTGGATTGGAAATTCCGTGGCGAAAAGGAGAAAGAATTCAAGGAATTCGACGAAGGAATTAAAAGAATGTCCCGATCCGGGCTTTCTTCTGTCCCCAAAAGCTCCTTCGCTTCTGGAAGGCCTTACGTCGGAAGCTGAGTCAATGCGGGGATCTGGAAATTACATAAATCGACCTTAGGGGGCAGGAGGGGGAAGAATTGCGGAGGAAATTCGGGAATTCGCTCTTTCGAAATTCCGGCTGCGTAAAACGAGAAGCTGTCGCCTTTTATTACTATCGCGACGCTTTCGAGTTAGGCGTTTCTGTGGTTTACCATGTTATTTAAATGCAGGTTAAGAAACACACAGGATGCGGCGAAAACACGAACAATATCTATAGGGTACGAGAGCGTAACCCTTCTCGATGGCTCGCTAATCGCTACTGAGCGGTTGAAGACGATTCTCGGCCCCTTTTTAAGCAGTGCTCTCAAACGGGGCTACCTGCGCGCGCAGCACGTGTTGGCTTACCGGTGGAGAAATTCTTCCATTGGTCCATTTAATTCGATTTTGAATCGCGCGCCAGATACAGTCAATTGCAGAATTTCTGCAATTCCCAAGCCAACACGTGCTGCACGCGCAGGTAGCCTCGTTTGAAAGCACTGGCCCCTTATTCGGAAAAAAAGGAACGGCGGGGAGGACGACTCGTCACTTGTTTTCGTCGACGAACGAAAACTTCGTAAATAAGGTGAATCATTAACGCTACGATCGTTGGATGATTCTAGTACCTTCTATGGCTAAAAATAAAAAGGGTTTTACTTAAAAATAGACGACAAAACCATGGTCGTAAAGTTTGGGTTATATCAATTGTACAAAATTTATTAGGATTTTTAGGAATCTTACGGGATTCCATGAGTTTTCATGGGAATATTTTTAAATATTTGATGATATTTTAAGGAATTTTAATAAGTGGTTTGATAACTTTAGTGAGGTTTTAAGGCATTTTACGAAATTTAAGTATTTTAAGAGATTTAATGAAATTTAATGAGATTTTGTTGAATTTTAAATAATTTTAAGAGTTATTTCGTGAGATTTCATGGGAATTTATACAATTCCTGAAATAATCCCCCTTAAAACATTTTAGTGGTGTTGGAGCCCAAGTTTTCGATTTCTTCATTTGACTCAACAAATATTAAATTCGGAATTTTTTCCGTCTGTAAAATTAATCAATTTCGCATGTTGAAATGAAAATGAAGAACATAATTGTATAATTATATACATATGTAACATATTGTTTTATATATATAACAATAAATAAGTCATATACATATTTATATGACTTTTATTATTATAACGACAAAAGCAAAAAAAACAAGAGATATATATTTTGATATATAACATTTTTAAATAACATTGTAAATTAATCTAAACTGATTTTGGAAATAATCTTTACCCGCCGCTTTTTCTTCATTGATTCATGATCAAATTATTATTATTATTATTTTTTTATTATTATTATTATTATTATTGTTATATTACAAATCTAGCTTTGTGAATGATAAATGAAAATAGAAATCTTTAGAAAATGGAAAAACGAAATTTTCCGAAATATAATGAAGCTCTTTAAGGCCATGTAAGACTTACCCGATCCCCACCTTACCGACATTTTTTGTCCTGCATCGCTACGTCTACATTTATTGAGATATCAAATTGAAAATTTCTAAAATTAAAGAAAATATGCTAAGGTATGTTTATCTGGTCTTTAATTTTTGTAAAAATAAAAAAATAATTTTTCAAAAAATTTTTTTTACAAATGTCAATATTTAAGACCAGATAAACGTACCTTAGTGCTTTATCTTCAATTTCAGAAATTTTCAATTTGATATCTCAATAAATGTAGACGCAGTGTTGCCGACAAAAAATGTAGGTAAGGTAGGGATCGGGTAAGTCTTACATGGCCTTAATTCTCGTCAAAGATATTCGGTTCATAAAATAAATCTCACTATAGCGATCTAGTTACTTTCAGAATTATAATTATAATTATACTTATAATTATTATTATAATTATTATTCCCATATATTACATTATTTTTATAAATTTCAAAGAAATTCGTACAGTTGTATTTTCACAATGGCGAACTATTAAATTTTTTCTTCAATATTAGTTACAATTATTTACATAACTTTAAAAAATACTATCCTTCAATTCTGGGTTGAAAATCTTTCGAAAAAGACACTATTTTATTCAAAAAGAATAAATTGATTGCACTTTAAAGTCGTTGTTAAACTTACTAAATTTAAATTCCCGCATAAAACGAAATAACGAAATAGTTAATGAAATTGCCGTAAGTGGCCGCTGGAAACAGTCGAATCTGCTGCGGCATGCGAATCGGATTATTTTGAAGTTTTCCTCTCATTACATAATACAGTGCGACGTTTTGAGTAAAGTTTTTTTTAAAAATGGCAAATATTGTCCCGCAGACGTGCAGAAATGCGTTTAAACAAGTGAGTAATTCACAAATTTTACCAGAAATTGTCTTTCACGTTTCGTTCGAAACTAGCGGACAACAATCGACATTTTCAATATGGCAGCTTTGCCGATAATTGTTGTTTTAAAAAAAGAACAATATTCTCTGTCAAATTTTTCTAATATTAAAGCTTTATTTAATATCATATTAATAAATCCATTGACCTCTTGTTTTCAAGGTCTCATTTCAATGAATTTATTATACACAAGTATATTTTTGAATACATAACTATATTGCTTATTTCACGATTTTGTGCAATTGCAAATATATATCAGGATAACGAAAAGTAGATTTTTATTATATAATGATATTAATGATATTGTTTTAGCTTTAAATCCCTGTCACATTTTTTCTGCGATTTTCTTTTCTTAAGCTCAAGACCAAGATTAATTTTCAATTATGGTTTTAACCAGTTTTTGGTTTAAATTCCAAATTCTAGGTTTCTACTTTATTTTCTATTTTATTTCTTATTTTATATGTTATTAAATCAATGTTTGTAAATTTCTTGTTTAAATTTCTTATTTCTTATTTAATTTCTTATTTCTATCAGAATTTAAAAATAGAATTTAAAAGCACAAGAGTTTTTAAAGGAGGAAGGTTTTATTTTCAAAAGAATCTAAATTATTTTAAAAACCAAAATTTGAAAGATTAAAAATAATTTCAAAGATATTTAGTTGCTCTCAGAGTTTGAATAATTTATAAGCTATTAATTCAGATTTGCAACCAGTTAATTACACTTGTAATTAAATTTCTAGAGTAATTAATAATTACATTAAAAATTGTAATTACAACAATTCATTTATTATATTATGATTAATAATGCATTATAATTAATTGCAGTATAATTACAATTTCTTTTATGTAATTACTAATTGAAAATGGATAATGAACTATTTTTGCTACCCTGTATTATTTATTTTCAATTATAATTAGAAATTAAAATTATTATTAGGTCCGAGCATTGCACGTGTCGGCGGGACAAAGTGGCGAAACAAGATTGAAGACATTTTCCATCTACCGTTGGAATCCTGACAAGCCCGATGAAAAACCAACAATGAAAGACTACAAGGTCGACTTAAACTCGTGCGTAATATTTATTTTTTAAATTATTGTTATTACAAATAATTATTGCGAATAAATAAAATAATAAAACATTTTTCGAGATTAAAATCATGATATGAGAAAAGAAAATTCTAATTACGTGATATTTTTTTACTTAGATGCGGTCCCATGGTTTTGGACGCTTTGATCAAAATCAAAAATGAGATGGATCCAACTTTAACTTTCCGACGATCTTGTCGCGAGGGAATTTGTGGATCCTGTGCTATGAACATTGGTGGAACAAATACTCTTGCATGCATCAGGTAAAGAAATAAAAGAAGAAAAGACTGACGAATAATATAATTTAGAATTAGAGGGAATTATTTAAATAAATTTCTTGATCTCTCTTCACAGCAAAATCGACTCCAATGTGAACAATGTTAGCAAGATTTACCCGTTGCCGCATATGTATATAATTAAGGATTTGGTTCCGGATATGAACAACTTTTACCAGCAATATCGTAGTATTGAACCCTGGCTTCAACGTAGTGATGCTAAGAAGGAAGCAACACAACAATATCTTCAGAGCACGGAAGATCGTCAGAAATTGGTAAATCAAAAGAAAACAAAGAAATAGTTTTTTTAATTGATTTTTAATTTAATTTTCATCTAATTTTAATTATTTTTAGGACGGATTATATGAATGTATTCTTTGCGCTTGCTGCAGTACTTCCTGCCCGTCTTATTGGTGGAACGGTGATAAATATCTGGGACCTGCTGTCCTCATGCAGGTATAAAGTTGTAAAAGAAATTATAATTCTTCATTTTACTCAATAAATTTTGTAATTAGATATTTTCTTGTTCTGTACACATAATTCTATTCAAGAAATGAGTACCGCTACATAGTGAAAAAATTTCTAATTGTAATATTTGTTAAGTAAAACGAGGAATTCAAATTGTCGATTTTTAATATTTTGATTTCTCTTCAGGCTTACAGATGGATTATTGATTCCCGAGATTCCCAAGCCGCAGAGCGATTGGAGAAGCTGAGGGATCCTTATTCAGTTTTCCGATGTCACACAATTATGAACTGCACGCGAACTTGCCCGAAGGTGAGTTTAAATTTCGAATTTTAAGGCTCTTAAATTAAAGATTAAAGTTTCCCATTTTTATTTTTGTATTTTTTATTTTCAGGGACTGAATCCTGGAAAAGCCATCGCAGAAATTAAGAAGCTTTTGGGCAACGTTGCTCAAAAACCAGCCCCTGGACTGAACACAACAGCTTTGCAGAGCTAGAAAAAAAGAGTACTTAGCAATCCACCCAATAATCAAGTCGCTGCTTAATATTGAAAGCGGCCTTGCGAATCGTGTACAATAAAAGGAACACAAATGATTATTTACGTTAGAATCATTTGTAATAATTATAAATTATTTATCATCTCAAAGGAAGGATGTATTCAGGTACATAATTAAATATCTAGACTGGATTAATAAAAAGAGCATTAAATGCACTTAAAAAACTAGATATCTCCTTATTTTTACCAAGTTTATTTTTACGAAATTTACATTTGATATACAGATTTGTTGACAAAGAGAGAGTTCTTAAAATCTTAGCTTATTGAAAATCGGAGAAGTTTGTATATTCCTCAAAATTTTAGAGAGATAGTCGAAATGTTTGAGTTTAATATTTCAAGTGTTAAAAATGTTAATCATATTTTTTCTTTTGATTTGCAATTTATGTTTCTTGGATTCGAAGTCTAAGTTTTAGAATTAGTTATTAGAACAGTTATAATTCGATATAGTACAACATTGATTACTTTCTTATTGTTAGTTAATACCTTGGAAAAATTACAGAAAGTGTGGATATGTTTGTAACTCGCGATATGAATTTTTCGTTAATTCATCTGAATTTTCTATGGTAACACAAGGCCATTAAAACTTTTCAACTTAGGGTTCAGAGGCCATTCGGATTCTCGCCGTTTCTCTCGATTTATTGTGAATTTCTGCCGTTCGGAGAGTTATTCCGAAAATATCTTCGTGGTATCTGTTCTCGTCCTGAAATTTTTAATTTTTAATTTCCAATTTTTAAGGTCTCTTGAAAAAATGATAAATTATAAATACCCTTAGGGAAAGCATGTAAGTTTCGACTTCCTTGTCCATCATTTGTCCGTGAGTTTGTATAATTTGCTTTAGAGTTTGGTAAACATCTTCAGCCATGGTGCAATCTCCGCAAACGTAAAAATGTCCTTGTCGATGGACCAACATGTCGTAAATTTGTGGGGCTTCCGCTTGAATGCAATCTTGGACGTAGGTCTAAAATATTCAACAATTAATTATAATTAGAAAATATAAATTAGAGTACGAATAAAAAAATCCTAAGGACCTTTTTTACGCCTGGCTCTCGCGAAACTGCTAAAAATACTTTGTCCAGAACTCCAGCTTCAAGCATTTCTTTTTTTTCTTGCCTGTAGAGATCGAGATCACTTTTTCGACATCCAAAGAATAGCCAAATTTTCCCAAATTCTTTATCTGCAAGTAAAAAGTATTTATCTAATCAAGTCTAAATTTTTCTTTTCAGATTATATATTATCAAAAAAAGAAAACAAACCGTCGTTGATTTTCATTTGAGCCAACCGATGGTGCCAAAAACCTCTGAAAGGTGCAATTCCTGTTCCTGGGCCAACTAAAATCATCGGGGCCTTTGTATCCAGAGGCATATAGAAATTCGGTGCACTAGAGTAGAAAAAAATCAAATTCGGATTAATAATAAAATTCGAGAATTCAAAATTCCACCTCTTCATTTTACTCAATAAATAATAAAATTTTACATTTTTTCGCTCTGTAAACGTAATTCTATTTAAAACATGAAACTCGCTACAGAGCGAAAAAATTTTAAATTTTAATATTTATTAAGTAGAATGAAGAAATCGAATTTTGAAGATTTTAAACATAATCTTGCCTGCGGACGAAAACATAAAGCGGCTCTCCTTCAGAAATGTTGTGCAAATAATTGGAGGCAACTCCGTAATGAAGAGGCCCAGAATCGCCTAAAATTAATTAATTAATTAGTTTAAGGGTGAATTTCGAATTCTTCGTTTTACACAAAAAACATTTAAGTTATCTATTTTTTCGCTCTGTACGCATATTTCTAGTTAAAAAGTGAATAGTGCCACAGAACGAAAAAATATCTAATTACAATATTTATTAATTAAAATGAAGAAATCGAATTTTCAATAGATGAGAAGAAATAAAATTATTTATATATTGCTCTACCTTGTGTTTTGTATTGAACAACTGCAACAGTCAAATGAATTTGCCCTTTTTGCACTAAAGGTGAGGAAGAAATACTGTAAAATCTGGGTTGCAGTGGAGTCAAATGAAGGGAGAGAACTGGCGCGTAAGGTTTTACAGAAGGAAATTCTTCCAGGACTTCCAGCAAATTAGGAAAGTTCCAATGTCTCCAGTCCTCGTAAGCTGCGGAGTCCTATTAAAAAATATAAACTTAAAAAATCCAGGGATTTCAAGAGATTTTCAATAATTTAACAAATTTTTAAGAGTGTCTCCAATTGAAATCTTTCGCTACAGATTTCTCTTACCTACATTAACCGACATCAAGGGTTCGTGTCCATTATAAAAAAAAAATGATTTTTAACTCACTGTGGCTAATAAAGTAAGTCGAGCCTGTTCCTTGGGATTTGTCGCGATTGAAGCGAAATATCGCAACAAGTTTGGAGAAGGTGGAGTCGTAATATCCAAAAATCTGGTAAAAAACATTCTCAAAGTATTGGGCATGTATCTATCGTGTGGCAACCAGGTTTTTACGATTCCGTTTGGAGTGTGAGACTGTTTTTGCATTTGTAATTCCACCGAAGTATCAACGTCGAAAGGAGATTCCAAACGCTTCAAAATTCCGTCAACCAGTTCAGACCTGTTGCAAGCAAAAACTCCCAAATGGTCGCCTGGCTTGTAATTTATTTCCATGCTCGCCAAATCGTCCAATTCGAGTAAAAGAGTCGTCCCCCTGCGATTTTAAAAACGATATTCGAATTAAATACAATTTTGCTTTTAATTGTGAGGAACTTGGATCCAATACCTTAACATTCGGTTTCTTTATTTTATTCAATTAATCTTTTAATTACATTTTTTCTCGCTCTGTAGTGCCAATAATTTTTCAAATAGAAGTGTGCGTACAGAGAGAAAAAGTATATAATTTTATTATTTATTGAGTAAAATGAGAAAATCAACGAAGTTGTAATTTGAGATTTTGAGTGCAAGACCCTTAATAATGAAATTAGAATTTGAATAATTTTTTGATTAATTACCCTGAATTAATGCTGCTTAGATTGATTTTTCGAAGCATGTTACATGTTGTAACATTCCTGTTGTGACATTTGCTCAGTGCTGGAAATGAAATATTCATACGTTAATTTCATTTTGATTTTTTTTTTGTATTTTAGAGAATTTTAACTAAATTAATTAAATATGAGTTCTATAAAATGTTGAGCTAATTATTGATTAAAAAGAAGAATCGAAGATTCCCTGAATTAAAAAAAATCCAAAGGCGCTGTAATATTTTTTAAATAAAAATTTGAAAGTGTCTCAAATTTAATCAAACAGAGTATTTTTATCCAGGAAGTGAAAAACCTTTTGCGAGAGGTTGAGGATCGGCTTCGACAAATCGAACAGTAGAAGCTGAAACAGCATCTGATCCCAAAGAAAGAGCAACTTCCAGTAAAGTTTCGTCGTCATCGAGGCAAAATGTTTCACAAGCAACCTGGAATTTAAAAAATTAATTTAAGGTCATTGGCACCAAGTTTTCAGTTCAAAATTCCATTTCTTCATTTTAATTGATAAATATTGTAATTAGATATTTTTTCGCTCTGTATAGCTACTCATTTTTAAAATAAAATTATAGGTACAGAGCGAAAAAGTCTATAATTTAAATACTTTTTAAGTAAAATACAAAATTGAATTTTGAGGATAATATTTTATTCCTCGTTTTACGCAAAAAATATTTAAAATAAATATTTTCTCGCTCTATAGGCAAATTTCTTGTTTAAAACAGAATAATTTTACAGAGCGAAAAGATATTTATTTTCAATAATTATTGAGTAAAATGTGGAATTTAATTTTGAGAAATTTAAATATAATTCTGGAAATTTGAAAAATTAGACTAACAGTGAAAGTGTCGTGGGCCCATTTTCTGAAAGCTTGTTCTTGTCCACACATTTCGTCTCCTTGAGCCAAACGAAGTAAACGTTCGCCTCCCAATTCGCCTAATAAATTATCCACGTATCGTCCAAAAGCACAGAAATTCGGATAGGCCGATGACCCCAAGGCAAAGACAGCAAATCTGAAATATAAAAGATTTTTGAATACTTCTGCCTGATTATTTTTCTCATTATTATTGTATAGTATTTAATTTAAATAAAGATACAATTTTATCAAATTTTGACGAACCTGACATTGCTTAGAGGTCCAAAAGTTTCGTCGACTTGTGAGTCAGTAGTTGACCCTCTTAAAGAATCCAATCTATCCAATTTTTTAAGATTCCCCACCTCAGTTTGGCTATTCGCTTTAATGAAGGATTTTGAAGTTGCGAGACTGAAATTCGACCTAAAAATTATTTTTTAATTAGTTTTTAATATTTATTTTTGATACAAAAATATTTAAAACTATAATATAAATTACTTTATCTTATCGTTGGTGTAAGTCTCGTTCATCTTCATTGCATATAAGTTTTGTGCAAAAGCCTGCAAAAATAATTTTTGTTCTTATTAAATATTAGTTTATTTCCTAGACTTTTTTTTTATTTTATTTTTAAAAATAGCGTTTAGGTACCTCGCCATTTTCGGGCGGATCTCCATTTCCAAACGTGGAAGTCACGACCAGAAGAAGGGCCTCGTGTTCAATATTGCTGATATCATAGTCCGACATACTCAAAACCTAAATTATGAAATATTAGAAAAATTAGAAATCTAATATTAGAAATATTAGAAATCATTCAAAAAGAAAAAAATTACTTGAGAATGAAAAGCGTGGCCTAGAAGTTCTCCAAGTTTCTCGGCGTACATTTGCGAAGTTCCAGTTTCTGTCGCAAACAAAACTGTAGCTTTGATCCTCCTTGAAAGCGCTCGACCAAATAATTTCGACGTGAACTTAACAGCTCTAAAAAGTCAATAATTGCAATATTTAATATATTATTTGATTATTTGATTATATTAAATAGATTCAAGAAGCCTATAATTTATAAAAGACCTGGCAATTTGTTTAAAGTGGAACTTCCTCCTTGGTTTTTTCGAAATGGATCTTTTATCTCTACCTTTCTTCCAGATGTGAGTTTTCCAAGCAGGATCCTAAAATTTGATAAATATTATAATTATATACTTTTTCACATAGATGATCACTTTTTAAATATAATTATGAGTTTCAAGCAAAAAGTATTAAAAATACTAATTTTTTCCTTCTATAGGCACATTTTCTATTTTAAAACAGAATATTATTACAAAGCTAAAAAATATTTCATTCTAATAATTCTTTTCGAAAATTTAAAGTGACCTGCGCATCATAAGAAGGCTTCAAGTGATAAAGAGCCATTTCCTGGTGAAAAACTGGAGTCGCAGATCCAGAAACTGGGGGAACAATCCAAACCCAATCGGCCGGACAACCATTCCTCAATCTCAATTCATTTTCATAATGCTTCATGAAAGATTCAGAAGCTGTGTGATGATCCACAATCGTAACATTTTTCATCTGCAACAAATTTTAATTCCATTTAGAAGTAATTTTGAATTAAGTTCAAAATTTTCATTCAACTTCAACACTAAAAAATGGATTTCCTCATTTTACTCAACAAATATTATAATTAAATATTTTTTCACTCTGTAGCGCTTTTTACTTTTTAAACAGAAATTTGCGTACAGGGCGAAAAAATATCTAATTATAATATTTCTTAAGTAAAATAAAGAGAAGGAATTAATTTTTCAAAAAGAAATTATTTTTACTTGGAAACTGTGTAAAACAGCCACATTTGCTTCGATCATAGCCTTATCTTTCCAGAGAGATATAGAAGTTCTTGTATCTAATCCCATATGAGTTGCAATTGTCTGAAAAATGCCATAAGAATTTTTAAATACTGTAAATAACGCATTTTTTAATTTTAACTAAAATAAAAGAGTATTTTGAGACTAGTTAATTTTAAGCCACATTAAAAATTTTAATAATTAATATACCTCTAATAAATTGTATCGTGAAACATCGCAGAGATCTCGTGCCCCAATTTCTGTACTCATGTACCATCCGTTAAAAGGTGCGGCAGTAAATTCCAATCCTCCGCAATCAAAAACCATTCCTGAAACTGCGGGAACTGCGTACCATTTTAATCCCAATTTTCCGAACCATTCGAAACTGAAAAATATAAATAAATTCGATAAAAATTAATAAATAACATTTTAAATTAGAATACATTTTTTGAAGATCTTGGATCCAAGTTCTAATATAAAATTTTAATTTCTTCATTTTATAACAAATTATTGAAATTAGATATTTTTTCGCTCTGTACACATAATTCTATTTAAAAAATGAATATTGGAACAAAGCGAAAAAATATCTAGTTATAATATTTCATAAGTAAAACGAAGAATTCGAATTTTGAATTTAAAATTTGGATCTTAATTTTTAAAAAAATTAGAAATTTTATCTCTTATTGTTTAATTTTATTAATTATCTCTTGATTCTAATTCAATATTTTTATTTTCTAAATATATTTAATAAAATCACTCACGTTGGATGAACAAGCGGAACTTCAAGAATTAATTCAGCGGGAATATCAAACCATTCAGGATCGTGTCCATTGGCTGATAAAACTAAAGGCAAGACATCGAATCTTGTTCGCGGGCCTTTCCATCCTAATTTACTGCATAACTGAAAAAAAAGTAAATTTAAACATGAATTAAAGTTCTGGGTCCAAGTTTTAATATTAAAATTGGGTTTCTTCATTTTACGGAATAAATATTAAAATTAGATTTTTTTCCTTCTGTACGCATATTTCTAGTTAAGAAATGAATAGCGCTACAGAGCGAAAAAATATCTAATTATAATATTTGTTGAGTAAAATGAGGAAATCGAATTTTAACTTTAGAAATTGGTGTCAACGCTCTTAATTGATTAATAGACAATACAAAAAACATTAATCTATTTTTAATAATTTGTAGAACTAAATCCTACTTCAGTAAATTCTAAATTGACCGGATCGCCAATAATTGACCCATCTTCGTTTTTATAAGCAGCATAGCTGATTAGTTGTAGATTCCAAACTCGAAAATCGTGTTTTCCATCAGTTCGTTGTGGAAAAATCGTTATGGCTGATCTAGAAAGAAAAAATTCACCACCAGTGAAATTTTAAATTAAATTCTTGTTCTATTTAAGGGTGTTGGAGCCAAGTTGTAATGTAGAAATTCGATTTCTTCATTTTACTTAACAAATATTAAATTTGGAATTTTTTCCCTCTGTAAAATTAATCAATTTTTAACTAGAATTATGCGTACAGAGCAAGAAAATATCTAATTCAAATATTTTTCAAAAAAAATGAAAATATTGATTTTTTAAGTTAGATTTTGAATTCTACGTTTTATGCAAAAACTATTGAAATTAAATATATTTTCGCCCTGTACGCAGTCTGATATTTGAAAAAAGATTAGTGCTACAGAGCGAAAAAATATTTATCTATAATTTGCATTGAGTAAAATGAAGAATAGAATTTTGAGATTAACACATAGGTCCAACACCATTAACTAATCAAATTATTTTTGTTTTATTTTTATCCACCTTATGTTTCCTTTATTCGTGCTGTATTTAATGTGATTACAAATGGCCTCAAACATTCCACTTGTTGTTGTCACATATCGGCAGTCAAAAACCTTAATTAAAAGAAAAGGGCAAAGAATAATAAATTAAATATTAAATTTACTTAAAATTATAAAGTAGATAATAAATACATTTTTAAATTTTACTAACTTGCAATTTTGACCATTGAATTCGACCAATACATCTCGCTGCATTTCTCCAAGCTAATTTCGCCCCAAAAACTAATTCCGTTTCTGTTAACTGATAAGTCCCAAGGACCATTACTTCCTTTTGCACACACTCCCATCGAGATTTGTGTGCCTCACTATTCAATCTATAAATGAAAATATAAATTATATCACAAATTTGTAATATTTTAGAATAAAACGATTTTTAAAATCTGTTAGGTAACTTTAGCACAATTAAAAAGTTTTGGTTTTATAATAAGAGGGTCACAGGTTCAAATCTCGCTGCAGTGATTATTTTATTTTGATTTTTATTATTTTCAATTCATTTAAATTTACTTATTCATTAAATTTTCTTCTAAAATTGATAAAAATTAAGAGAATAAATGAATATTTAATTCACGGGCGTTCGAACTTCGATCAGATGAAATTTAAAATTCACAATTTCAAAATTATATTCACAATTCATAAATTAAATAAATAAAAATAAAAAACATTTCGGCAGCGAGATTTGAACCTCAAACGTCTATCTTACAATAATCAGAACGTTACTTGTGACTACGAAACAAGAAAAAATATATTAAGGGTGTTGGAGCCAAGTTCTAATCTAAAAATTCGATTTCTTCATTTTACTTAACAAATATTAAATTTGGAATTTTTTCCCTCTGTAAAATTAATCAATTTTTAACTAGAATTATGCGTACAGAGCGAGAAAATATCTAATTCAAATATTTTTAAAAATAAAATGAAAATATTGAATTTTGTAGTTAGATTTTGAATTCTTCGTTTTATGGAAAAAGTATCGAAACAAAATATTTTTTCGCTCTGTACGCAATCTTATATTTGAAAAAAGATTAGCGCCACAGAGCGAAAAAATATTTATCTCTAATTTTCGTTGAGTAAAATGAAGAATGGAATTTTGAACTTAATACTTGGGTTCAAGGCCCTTAAAATGAATAATAATTATAATAAAAATGTTTAATTGCCTTCTGATCGAAGAAAAATATTGTTCAAGGAAGTCTTTTGCATAGAACAAAATTTCTTCTTTGCTGCGAGGTTCGGTCCCATGAAATGGAAGAGTCATAACACTCCCCAGACATACATGATTGTGGCACTGAGTTTTCTGCAAAAAGATGAACAAATATATTAATACCATAAAACGTGATTTATCTGTATTTTAAACACTCTATCGATCACGCAAAAAGGAAGATAAAATACAGTGAAAGATTAGATAAATTTAAATAATATATTAAAAGTAAATTAAATAAAAAAAACTTTTAAAATAAAAATCATAAAAATATATTTTCCAAAAAATACATAGAATAAATTTTTATTATAAAAAATTTGTTTTATAATAATTTTTTCTTTTTTCTGGAAAAATTTTGAAATAAAATTGAAAAAAAATTATTAATTAAATAAAAATTGACTCACCACGGCCCCTCTGGAATTAAGTGAATCAAAAGCTTCGGTTTTGTAAATAAGGTTCCTCAATTTGGTGGGTTTTTTCTGACAAGGAGGCGGCTCATGGTCCTTCATTGTAGAAATAAATTAGGAAAAGATTGATTAAATTTTTTCGAGATGTATTTCAACTTCTTTCCGCTGCGTTCAATTGACGACTGGTGAGATTGTGGCTCAAGTTCTTTTTTCTAGTCTATATAATTTCACCTTAGAGCATATCCTGCCCTCACCAACAGATATAAGCTCTTCCTGTCTTTTCTAAGAGAGGGTGGAAAACGGATCGACCTATTCTGGAACCCGTCTCTCTTTCATTATCGACTTTAAATTCTGAATAATTTTCCAATAAATTTCCCCCTAAACGTTTCCAATCAGGAGATAATAAATCCCTAAAGGGTTTTTTTTTATCCGAAGGGGGACACATTTTAGGGGACCTAGAAACCCTTTTAATTTTTATTTACATCTATAATAAGTCATATTTAAATTTTTTTCTACTTTAAAAATAAATGAAAAAATATTTATAAACCGAATTTGAAAGAAAAATTCTCTAAAGTATTTCTACTAATTGATGAAATAAATTAATTCATCTGTGGGAGTAAATAAAAATTTTCTTTAGAATCTTTCATTCAGATTTATTATCTATAATTATTATTTATATTTATTATTCATATTCATAATTTTAATTTAATTTTAACTCGAAATTTTAAATATTTTACAATAATTATTTTTTATTATTTATTAATTATGGTTTTTTATGAAAATTAATTTTGAGACGTCCCTGAAAGAAAAGCGGGAAAGCGCAGCATCCCAGATTTCATTTCACATGCGCGATGCACTGGAAACTCACCATTGATTTACACCAAGTCCAAAATAATTCACCCTCGCGGGAAAATTGCCGCCCACCCTTTTGACTTTTCTTTTCATAATGATAATCTCCCCTAGGAAAAACACCTGTTGGGGATCAAGACAATTTTTCCCACGGCAAAAATCATTATTGTGAGGCTTTTAATCCAGATTTGTATTTTATTTGAATTTAAGGATGTTGAAGCCAAGTTCTAATCTAAAAATTCGATTTCTTCATTTTACTCAAAAAATATTGAATTTGGAATTTTTTTCCCTCTGTAGAATTAACCAATTTTTAACTAGAATTATGCGTACAGAGCGAAAAAATATCTAATTTAAATATTTTTATAGTAAACTTAAAATTTTTAATTTCGAAGTCAGATTTTTAATTCTTTATTTTATGCAAAAAGTATCGAAATTAAATATTTTTTCGCTCTGTATGCAGTCTTATATTTCAAAAACGATTAGCGCTACAGAGCGAAAAAATATTTATTTATTATTTTCATCGAGTAAAATGGAAAATGGAATTTTTAGCTTAAAACTTGAGTCCAACGCCCTTAATTCGAAATTTTATGTTTTTCCAGAATTTATTCATTGTTTTCAGTTTAAACATGACAGACATTTTATAAAATAAATATTTTCTGAAATTTACTTCGAAATTTGAAAAATGTTAATTTGCAAAATTTTCCACTAAAAGTTCTAGAAAATTCAAAGAATTTTCTTTTTTCTTAATATTCAGAAAGTACATTTAAAAAGCACCACGAATTTTTTCAGCGGAAAATATTACAGTCGATTTCTATAAAATCGAAAAATTTCTATTCCGGGGAAAATTTTTCTGGAAATTCTTAGAAGTTACAAAATCTATTCAAATTTAAATTCCCGGGGAAATTTTCGCGATTCTCATTTCTGGGATATTTTTATCTGGAAAATATTTCAGATGCTCCAAAACATGTGAAAATTACTGTAATTTTGAATTTCGATGAAAATTATGAAGAATTGAATTTCATTAATTGTAAATATCTCCTAAATAAGAAAATAAATCAATGAAACAGAAAATTTATCTCCCGCCAAATTTTGAATGTTTTCCGGAAGTGCCGAAAGTCAGTGCGCAATTTCACAGTTGATATTTGTTTGGATTTCATTTCATTCAACAAATTTTCATTTCGAGATAAGTGTTACAGAAGTGAAGAAGTCTCTGCGAATTTCTTATTGTTTAATTGAGAAACAAACAAAAAACGAAGTCAGTTTTAGTTATTAAGTGAGTAGAAATCGAAATTTCTAACTTCCTTCAATAATATGTACATAAATAAATAAGATAAATATTGAACTAGTGAAAATCCTTCTAGAATCTTTTTGTTTTTTTAAAATAGATTTTAATATAAACAGATTAATACTTTCTTTAAAAAAGAGCTTCTTTCCTTGAAACATATAATATTCAGGTCCAGAAATTTCTCCAAGAAAAAAATATTTTTAAGTTTTGAAGGTTAGACAGTTTGAAAAATTTTTGAGTTTAGACCAGGTTCAAACCTGTTTTTCTAGAAATTTGAATTACCATCTGCTACTAAATTTCGAAGTATTTAAAACAAGTCTCAGCAAGTTTCTGATAATTATTAATTAATTAAAATCAAATGCAGAGTTATTTTTGAATCAAAATCTACAATTTAATTTATAAATAAAATAATAAATAAATAACAATAAATAATATAAATAAAATTCCACATAATCGAAAAATTCTCGAAAAAATCTCTGAAAATGTTTGAAATATATTTTTAAAATACTGAATAATTAAGAAATTTGTACGAAATTATTATTTAAATTATTTATTAATTAAAATCATTTTTTCGGGACTTCTATATTGTCGTCAATTTCATAATGCCGGGAATAATTCTATTTTTTCTTGAATTTCAGTCGTCTTAAATTAATTCGTGTCTGATTATAAATAAAAAATTTAAATTAAAATTAATAAAGAAAATCATGATTTTATTATAACTATTAAAATTTATTGGTCCTAAATCGAACCCATTGTAATTAGTACTGAATAAATTATAAATCGCATATAAAAAGTAATTTTTGAACTAAATTTCTATTTGTTAATCATTTTTAGAAAAGATTCGAGAGAAAAATGTCGCCCAGAAAAAATAAACGTCTGAAATCTGATGATGAGGTTCAAACACCAAAGAGTGGATATACAGTTGATCAAATGCAAATTGATGGTTCTGTAATTGGAGCTGAAGGACCTTCTTCCATTCCCAAGGAGTTTTCTAACTCAGTAGTATTTAATTGAATTTAATTACAATAAATTAAACGGCTTTGAAAATAGAAAACTAATTTATTGATTTTAACAAATTATAGGTCGAATCGAAAATTGAGGAGGAAGAGAAAATGTTTAGTACAAATTTGTTGGCATTAGAAATGGCTTTTAAGGAATTACAATTCGAAAAAGAGAAAAAAAGCGTCGAAGAGCTTGTGAAATGCGAAAGCAGTGAAAAAATAAAAAATTGGCTCAGAGAACCGTAAATTAATTTTTGAGTTGAATAATTATTTAATTACCATTTCTAGTTTGACCTTAATGTTGTAAATTACCTTTTCTAGGATTGAAAAAATAAACGAATATGCAGAAAGTTTGTGGAAAGATTTTAAAGCAATTGAGGAAAGACAGATTTCTCAGGAAATGACCTTAACGATGATTAAAAAAAAAGATAAGGACATTAATCAGCTTTTAAATGAAATAAAGCAAAAAGAGAAGCAAAACGTTAAAAGAGAAGCTGAAAAAGGTATCAAATTTTCTGAAAAGAAAAATAAGAAAATTTTTCAAATATATGTATAGAATGTAAAAAATGTTTTGGTTTTTTAGTTGAAACCTTGAAAAAAATTAGAGGAGAGAAAGAAAAGGTCAAGGCTGACATAGTTTTATATGAAAATCGAATTAAAAACCGAGGAACGTTGAAAGCTAAACTCGATGAACTCGAGGCCAAATTCAAGGAAAAGGAGCAAGAGTAATTATTTTATCTCTAATTTGGATTTTGATTTACAACTTTGCCATTTGTTTAATTACAATTAAAATTTTTATTTCAGGAAACTTGAGGTTGAAAAAAGAATTGAAGAATTGAAAATGAAAATAAAAAATCTCGATGAAACGAGAGCGGTTAAAAAAGAAAAACACGAAACGGTAAGTTAAACAATTTAGGAAAAATAATAAGGGAAATTTTAAGTAACATCTTTTCTTTTATAGGAAATAACTGAAAAAAGATTAAGGATAGAGAAACTTAAAATGAAAATTGATCTTAAAAAGGAAAAAGCAGAGGAATTAAAAACAACGGAAGAATATATAAAAAATCTAGAACAAAGAGAAAATATCGAATCTAACAATCGTTCGTAAGTTATTTAATTCAATTAAATAATGTCCTTATATTTTCGATTTATGAGCAAAATTTATTTTGGCAGAAGGCGAGAACAAAATCAGAGAGAAGAACTGCAGAAGGAGAAATTGAAGCTTAAAAACTTGGAAGAAAAGGTAAATTATTAAATATTAGAAATTAGAAATAAAATAAATAGAAAAATTATAATGTATAATTAAAATAAACTAAAAACTTCTATTTTTAGTTTGACGCTGAAGAATTGAAATTCGAGGAATTCTGCAAAGCCAAGGGAATTGAATTCATCGGATTCAAAAAACTTGAACTTCCAAAAATCAAAGAGAATCTTGTGAAACTTCAAATTATGATTGAAGATAAGAAAATTGAAAACGAAAATTCTAAAAGAGAATTTGAAAAACTCCAAAAGAGTCGAGAGGAAGAAATCCAAACAAAGAGAGAAAAACTTAAGGAAAAGAGGCTTCTTTTGGAAGCGGAAAAGCTGAAGAATGAGGAGCAAATGAAAATTTCAGCTGAATTGGATCAGGTCATTATCTTAATATTTACAAAAATTTAATTTACATATTAACACTGTTTTTTTATTAACAGAAAATATCCGAAGCCCAGAAAAGAATTGAGGAACAAGAGCGAGAAAAGCAGGAAATATTGGCTCGCAAAGAAACTGCTTTAGCCCGAAAGAAGGAACTAAATACCAAAATTGAAGAGTTGAAAGTCAGAAATGCAGAAAAAGAAAAAGAAATTTTGATGCTCGAGGATATGCACAAAGGTGCTTTGGATGTGAACAAACATATACTCGAAGCTGTAAAAAATAAAGAAGCACTACAAGCTGAAGTTGCAGAATACAACAAGAACTTTCACGCAAAATTATCTGAAATTGAAAAGAGAAGTGCGGAGAAATCCAGAGTTTACGAAAATAAAATCAGCGAACTTGAATTGCACATCCAACAAAATGTTAAACTTTACGCGAAAGTAAGCAAATTCCTTCTGTTTTTGTTTTTTTAATTCTATTAAGGTAATTAAAATTAGATTGTGAAATTGTGTTTTATTTTTAACAGAAGAAACGCGAAGGAAAAAGACGAGAGGAGGAGAAAATGGAGAGGGAACGGAATCTTCGAGAAAAACTTACAAATTTGGAAGAGGAAATTGAAAAACTCGATGCCGAGCCTGAGGTAAGTTTTGCATTGCTGTATTATTTTATTTTTTACTTCCTTCGATTTCTATTTCTTCTATTTTCTTTTTCAGATAGCCTCAACAATGCCTGAATTAAACAACCAACAGGATTTAAAATCAATTTTAAAGTCGCCAAAAGTTGCAATTTCTCAGCCAAAATCGCCGAAGAGAGTTAAATTCGATATCAACTCTCAGGATTAAGTTAATCATTATTTATCCACAAAAATATTTTTCTGTTCTTTGTTAATTTTCTAATTCTAAGTTCGGGGAAGATTCCCGAAATCAAAAAATGTGATAATTTATTTCTGTAAGAGATTCTAAAGTAGAAATTAAAATATTTTTCTACTTGAAAACCAGTTTCTTTTTATTCTATCGTACTATTTACATTTTAGAATCTAATTACAAAAATAAAATCCTTAAGCGTAGAATTTATATTTCTCGAGTTTACTAATAAATTTTTTTAAAATCATAACAGAATCCCGTAATTTTGTTAAACTTGGCAAATCGCTTGTCTCACCTTTTTGTTCGAGTAGAGATTCAGAAAATAAAGACGAAATACTGGGCGCAGTTGTTGGATCAAAATCGTCGATGGTTTCGAGATCCAAGGGAATGCAAATTTTTTTCGTTTTGTTGTGTGGACTGAAAGGACATCTCAACAAATGAGGCAAAACTGTCGAGACGCTAATATCCAATCTCGGATAAACATATTGTATCATTAATTCCTCTGCTATATAACAATCTCTCCATTCATTTATTCTCTGGAACAAAATATTGCGATGTATTTAATATCATAAAAATAAAAAAATAAAATAATTACCTGGAAAAAATCGAGGGAAGCTTCCCATCTTTGTCTAGACGTTTCTAGTTTCTCGAAAATATCTTTCAAATCATTTTTCACAGTTTCCGAATTGTAAAGAGTAGAAATCATTCTCAAAAAAATTTGCATTCCTTCTTCCGTTCCTAGAATATTTTGTTCCTCAACACAAGTCTTCACGAATTCTAACTCGATTATTTTTAAAGCTCTTCTGCAAATGTTTGATTTTCATATAATCTTGATTACAAATTACAGAAAGTAAGAATCGTTTATAATTATAAAAATGAGGAAAGACAATTACTTTACGGAAGGATGAGGAGATTTTTCGAAATGAACTTTCTTGACGTTAAAAGCCCCTCCTTTTATAATTTGTAAATAATCAGCGATGGCACTTCGTTCAGAGACTTTTAATTTTCGAGCGTTTTCATCGCAAACCCAACAATGAACTCCTCGTCCTCCAGAGTAGGTCCACAAAATGCGTTCAAATGCAAAGTCCTCTAAAAGTAAAAATTCATTACTTAAGGGTGTTGGATCCAATTTCTAGAAACTAAATTAAATTAACAAAAAGCTTTGATTTTCATGGTTCAGATTTGAGAATTTAAAGTAAAGAAGTACGTTTTAAATACGAAAATACCTCTTAAAGCTACATCTATAATTTTACAGGCAATTGCCATGTACTTCCAACATTTTCGACAAATATTAGACCCTGTGCAACAAGTTCGGACTTCCTCATAATCGGAAATATCAATATCGAAGACAACTTCCTTTTGTGTCACCGAAAATTTAAATGAATTCCTCACTTGTTCGATCACTGCCAAACTTGGACTGAAAAACAAAATTTAGATGAAAAATCAGAATTTTATTCTTGGAATAATGAGCAATAATATATTGAATAACAATAAAATATTAAATCTGATCAATAAACTTACGACATGTTATAAACAGGACCAAGATCAATTCTTTGTGGGTTTTGTCTGGTAGCATTTAATTTGAAGTCAACAGCATTGTGGAAAGACAAATTTCGAAAAAACATACCTTCCGAAATTCCAAAACAAACTTCTCTGAGAGACAAAATGTATCCTAGAGGCATACAAAATAAATAAATAAAAATAAAACTTCATTTTACGCAAAATAGAATTTTTAATAGAAATAAAACAAAATCGAATTTTGTTTAGAATTTGAGTCCAATAAAAAAATATTGTTGTTAATGAAAAAATTATTATTATTATTCTAAAGTGTAAATAAGAGTAGTTTAATTAATAATATAAGTTTCGTTTTAGGGAAATTTCAAATCTTTTGAATAAATTTAAAATCGGAAGAAATATAACCTAAATATGTAAACAAATTCTTTTCGACTAAAATAAAACTGATGGATAAACAATTATACAATTTTTGATTGAAAATATTGAGAGCTCATGTGAAATTAATATGAAAATTACTCGAACTATTTGTAATTACTTTTCATAAGAAAAAAATTTTATTTACCATTTCCATAACTAAGCCATTGACAAACTTCTTTAAAAGGAAAAAGATTCTTATAATAAAACATTCTCTGGTTGTCAGTCATTTTTAGCAAACATTTTCTTCATTGACAAACTTAGTTTTCCATTATTTTCTGTATATTTGCAAGGAACGAAATATAAAATTATAAAGTTTGTTTACAAACGGGAGTGACGTAATTAGTTCCAAATCTGTCCACCAGGGGCGCCTTTCTTTTAAAATCCCGCCAAATTGATCACGTGAGAAATAAATCAAAATTCAAAAATATTTTCCTGTGATATTTATTTTTTTTTTTATCACTTTTGGTTTCACAAATCACAGCTTTCAACAAAGCAATTTTAGGCAATTTTGATCTAAAAAATCGTTTAAAATTGCATTTTTAACAACTTTGTATATATCGTATATATACATATATATATTTCATAATATATAAAATAATTGTGTAAATATAAATTAAGGCCATGTATTAGTTATCCTATCCTTAACTTACCGATATTTTTCCCTGCAAGGATATTTCACATTTATATTTTATATTGAGATATCGAATTGGAAATTTCTAAAATTAAAATAAAAGCATTATAATAAAGTACGTTTATCTAGGCCCTAAATATTTACAACTCAATGTCGTAATAAATATACAAATGGCATTATAAATAAAAAAATATCGGTAAAGTAGCGATAACTGATACATGATCTTAAGTCTTAAATATAATGAGAATCCAAAATTAAACTAAAAACGGAGGTCCAAGGTTTAAGCAAAAATGAAAAAGGAACTAAAAAATCGAATGAAATAATATATTGTAAAATAATTAAGTACTCTGAAGATTAAAACTCGAGTTGAAATTTTAAAATCATTTAAAGGTATTGGTTTGAATTTTTGACCTTATAAAATTCGATTTCTTAATTTTATTTCGTAAATATTGTAACTAAATATTTTTTCGCTCTATATGCATTTTTCTAATTAAAAATTGAATAGCGCTGCAAAACGAAAAAATATCTAATTATAATATTTGTTGAGTAAAATGAGGAAATGGAATTTTAAAGTTACAAGTTGGTTTCAATAGCCTTAAAATAGAGGCGAATTATAAGTGGATTTGGATCCCCATAGAAAATGAGCAAATAATTTATCTCGTATGACGAGTAAAATTTGAATCGCATAACGTAATATATTATATAATTACTTAATTAGGTATATACTAAAAAAAGTCTTTCTTTACACTTATTTCAACTTGAAAAGTTCCTATGTGTCTTAAATCCACGTTATGTGGATAACAATAAAATATTTGCACTGCAATTATTATTGTAGCGTAAAAAATGTGCATCGCAAATAAAATACTTAAAGAAATACATTAACTTTTAAAATAAAGTAATTGTCGGTATTGTCTAAACTCTAATTGCCTAATTAAGTAATTAATGTCTATGTACTGCTTTCATTTACGAGCACTGGAATGTAGAAAAATATGCTCGTGAGCATTTCTACATTATGGATTGTATTGTATTATTAAAACTCTTAAGATAAAGCATTTTTAAACATCAATGCTTTGAAATCCTAAATGATTTCGAAATTAAGTATCTCGTTAAAAATCAACAGTTCTTGCTATTAAAAACACTTAATAACCAACAACAGCACACAATATTTAGAGATTTCTGAGCTTCGAATATTTAAAAAAATAGAATTTCATTGAGAATTTTAATTTACAAAAATTGATGCAAGTATTAAGCGAATTTTCGAATTCTAGAGATAGAATTTTAATTCTAGGGTTTTTTATTTAATCAGAATCTAAGAATTTTTAAATATACTCTGCTCTTGTAATTCTAAATTCTAAAGCGAATTGCATTGTGATATTAATTAAGAATTATGCAGAAATATCTTTTGGTTTGAGAGAATTCAGAGAGAGTGAATAAGCGCTTTTAATTGATAATTTAAGAAAACTTTCTTAACTATCATTTACGGGAGCTATTGAAGTATCCCAGTTCATTGATCGTTCGACTGCTGCTTTCCATTTTGTGTAACGCATATCTCGTTCTGAAATAAGAAAAAATAAAAACAATATAGAAAATCCGAATTTTTCAATTCTTCACTTCATATAACAAATATAATTTAAAATATTTTCGCTTTGTAGCTCAAAAATATCTAGTTATAGTATTTGTTAGAAATTACCATCTTCTCCAATTTGCGGTTGAAATTTCGTAACTAAAGAAGCATCAACTTCCGTAATTTCTATAAGTCCTGCCCCGATTCCTGCCAAGATTGCAGCACCTAAAGCCGTCGTTTCAACCATATTCGGTCTCACTAAAAACAAATGAAAAACTTTCTTTAGATATCAGATTTTCTTCATTTGTGACATGCATAAAATTAAAAATATATAGTTCAACAGACCGACTGCGATTCCTGTTATATCCGCTTGAGTTTGCATAAGTAAATTATTGACAGTCATTCCACCATCGACTTGTAAAGTCGTTAATTTGGTCCCTGAATCTTTCACCATGGCTTCGAGAATATCACGAGTTTGGAAGCAAACCGCTTCCAAAGCTGCTCGAATAATGTGATATTGATGTGTGTCCTCCGTGATTCCACAGATAACTCTGCAAAATAAAAATCCGCTTATAAATTATAAGAAATTATTATATCAAATTTAATTTTACTTAAAAAATATTTTCTCGCCCTGTACGCATAATTCTAGTTCAAAATTGATTAATTCTACACAGGGAGAAAATTCCAAATTTAATATTTGTTGAGTAAAATGAAGAAATATAAATTTTTAGATTAGAATTTGACTCCAACATCCTTAAATAATTAAGAGCCAATAAAAAAATTGTACCCTCTTGCGTCTTGCTGCCAATAAGGAGCGTACAATCCAGAAAATGCTGGAACGAAATAAACGTCACCAGAGCATCGAACTTGTTCTGCTAAATATTGAGATTGAGTAATATTTTTAAGCATTTGCATATTGTCCCTCAGCCAGGACAAAGCGGCTCCTGCGACGGCAACTGAACCTTCGAGGGCGTAAATTGCAGGTTCTTTGCCTATTTTATAAGCCACTGTGGTGATTAATCCGTGAGTGGAATCGACTTTCTACAAGAACAAGAAAAAATCAAAAGATTAGATTTTTAATAAATTAAAGCACAATCAAATTAAGTAATTACCACATTGCCAGTGTTGTACAATAAAAAACAACCAGTTCCGTAGGTTGCCTTCGCCTGACCAGGTTTTAGGCATAATTGGCCAAGCAAAGCTCCTTGTTGATCTCCTACACACTGAAAAAGAATTAAAAGAATATAGTGCATTGGTAGTAAATTATTTTCCTAATCAAGCGATTGAAAGAAAAATTATTTACCCCTGAAATTGGAATACCACTGAGGACTTCCGGGTTCGTGATAGGCGCATAAATTTCCGAACTGGAACGAATCTCAGGCAAAATGTGCTGAGGGATTTCGAAAAAATCACAGAGGAGAGGATCCCACTTCAAAGTCTCGATGTTCATTAACATAGTTCTCGATGCATTTGATACGTCCGTTGCGTGCAATTTCCCCTGGGTCAGATTCTGGTGGAAAAATTCTTCATTTATACGAAAGCAAAAGAAATATTATTTAAAAATATATATAAAACAAGAATTTTAATTAAGGGTGTTGGAGCCAAGCTCTAATATAAACATTTGATTTCTTCATTTTACTCAACAAATATTAAATTTGGAATTTTTTCCCTTTGTAGAATTAATGAATGTTTAACTAGAATTATGCGTACAGAGCGAGAAAATATCTAGTTCAAATATTTTTTAAGAAAAATGAAAATATTTAATTTTAAAGTTGGATTTCGAATTCTTCGTTTTATGCAAAAAGTATCGAAACTAAATATTTTTTCGCTCTACACGCAGTCTTATATTTGAAAAAAGATTAGCGCTACAGAGCGAAAAAATATTTATTTATTATTTTCGTCGAGTAAAATGGAGAATAAAATTTTGAGCTCAACACTTGAGTCCAACGCCCTTAAAGTTAATTAATTATAAAGAGAATTTTTACCCAAATAAGCCAAGTATCGACGGTCCCAAAGGCACAAGTTTCAGTCTGAACAGCGTGTTTAACTCTCGGGATATTATCAATAAGCCAACGAATTTTGAGCGCACTAAAATATGGAGACATAGGCAATCCACAAAGGGGCTTCAGATAATTCTTATTTCTGCTTTTATTAGGAATTTTATCCAGGACGTGTTCCATTGTCGTTGTTGTCCGCATATCGAGCCAAACTGCAAATTAAAATGAAACAAATAAAATAATTCATAATTTAAAACTTAAACTAGACATCTATTTTCTAATAAAAGAGGAAATAAATTACCAATTGCATTGTGCAAAGGTTTGCCAGTATTTTTATCCCAAACTAGAGTAGTTTCTCTCTGATTTGTAATTCCTATCGCTTTAATATCGGATTTGTTCAATCCAATGTCCTTCAATTTTTCCATTGTCTTTTCTATGCATTCGAAGACGGCTCCGAGTATTTCCATTGGGTCTTGTTCTACCCATCCTTCCTGTGGATATTTTTGCTTGATTTCTATCTGATGAGAGGCCACTACTTTTCTATGAAGAACGTCGAAGACCTGAAAGAAAAAATTAATAAAGAAAATTGTTTATGGACAAAAATGCATTCATTGATTAAAATAAATATACCTAATTCTAATTCGTCGATTGAAAAGAATAATAATAGCATAAGAGAAAGTCGGTGAATCAGAAATGGGAGCAAAGTTTACGGAAATCGGTCAAATCGTATTTCTATCGATAAGATAAAAAATATTTTTACAGCTTGAAAAGGAAAATATATTTCGTCATGAAAAATATTATCGAGATTAACGGTTTCATAAAATTAGACGTTTCGAAACAATACTTTTTCAGTAAAAAATAAATTTTACCGTAACTTTTATTGTTGTGAATTAATTATAATTGAAAATAACTCAAATTACAATTTTTTTCATTGAAATATAATTTACAAAAAAGAATTGAGTCATGTCAGTATAAATAACACTTAGAAAATAATGAAGGATATTTTGTAAAAAGGGAAATAATAAAAAATAATATAATAAACTTAAAAAAATAATTTCTTGGAAAACAATAAATTGAAACTTTGCAAAAAAAATAAAGGAAAATTCAAGCAGGACTTTGAATTGAAAAGTTTATTTGATTTAAATTAATAATAATATACAAAAACTTACTAAAAATCTAGTGCTACTTGTACCCTCATCGATGGCACCAATAAAAGGTCCAGTATTGTTGATACTCTTCAACATGTTTGATTTTTTCACGAGCACTAACTTTAATTTTAAAGCTGACCTAGGCTTAACCTTCGACTATCGGAATCCAGTTACATAATCGAAAAACAAGAACCAATATGATCTCTAATTGTTGTTCCCAGCACATTTTCCATTCTTATGTAAAAAAACGGTATATTTCGTTATTCCGAAAACGCAGGAAACACGCGTCGATCGATTTCTAACCTAAAATCATTTTAGTAATTAAAACCACTTTAATAACATTACTTTTTCTATATAAAAATTTAAAAAAAAATTCCCAATTGTTTAGCTCAATTTATTTTAATTATTTTGACAGGTGCTTGTCAAAAGTGTCTATAATGACGCATCAGGTGCCACGAGTATTAATTACTTTTTTGATTGGCGCGCTTTTTTCGGCGCGCCAATCAAAATTCGTTTTAAGTATTTTAAAAAAATATTTAAAAAAGATAAAGAAAAAATTGAGAAATTTTAGGGCTGTTGTAATTTTAGTTGTTTCGTGATAAATAATGATAAAATAATTTTTCGTGATAATTGGCTCTATTTCCGTTTGATTTCTAGAGCAAATTTAATAATTTATATACGTGGTTCAAAAGTCGGGGTATTTATTTTTTACCTTTTGCGAATTTGAAGAATTTAATTTCAAAGATTGAAAATTGAGAATTAGGAATAGAAGTACACTTTTTTTTCTTCACTTAACGAAGCAACAATGCTTGCGGATCAAAAGATGCCAATGGGATGCCAGCCGATGACGCACTCTTTTGCGTAAGGATCTCGACCAATTACAAACGTTCATTTCCAGTCGTCGGGGAATTGAAATAAAGGCCTGTGATTGGTCGAGAACTTTATGTGCTATGATTGCCAATCGTGTCAATGACCCGATCTCAGGGCCGTCTATAGTTCGAGTTCTAAATATATTTGAAAAAGGCGCGAATTATTTAAATTATTTAAAATTTGAATTCAACTAACGGTCAATTTATGAAAATATGAACGAATTTCACAGATTTGAATAAAACTGTACAGACCCAGGAAAATATTTATCTATATTTTTTTTTTTCGTGCAAAAATTAGACAATTTAGCATTATTTCAAATGAGGTTCTAACCATTCAATCTATACAAAATAATATTTCAAATATATTAAATTTTTCAATTTTCATCGACATGAGATTTGACATTATTTATGTATACATTATTTTTGATTATTTCCATTTATTTTCCGATTTACAAAAAAATTCGAATCCTCATTTTGAAATCTCCCGCAAAAAAATAAAATACCGAAGTACCACGTGTTCCCAGGACCCCACCTACGTCTTAATAAATCCCGATCTATCCATTATTTCACAATTTCCACCTTCAGTAATCTTTTCTTGTCCTTTACAGATCATCTTCATAAATTTTTTTCTCTTCTATATCTCTTTTTTATTTCTCAACTCTTCAATTTCTATCCCTTTACTCCCTCTTTCAAATCTCGCACCAAACGATCTCTCAACTCATCCACCAATCAGAATCCCTCTTTTCCTAGACGTCATCAATTTTTCCCAAATCGTGTCAAAATGGCCGCATTTTTTCACCGAATCAAGACCAATCCTGTGGCACGGGGAGAGATTTGCCTCATTTCACTTTGCGTTACCGGTAAGAGAAGTCGTAGTTGATTTTCACGGCGAACATTCGAGTTTCTCGACTCTCTCGTCTCTTTAATCGAGTTAGTGGTGTTCAAAGTGATTTTTAACACTCAGGAATTATTACGATGTTTCAGGTGGATCACTAGTAAACTGGCGACGTGATAGAAGTTTATTCTTTGGCCGGATTCTTGTATTACGGTAGAGTAAGTACCACTTTTTTGCCCTCATGAGTTCGGGCCCCGTCACCTTGAAACTTCGTGAATTCATTTCCCGATAATTGTGAAGAAATTCTCTGTCCGGGTGACATTTTTAGGAAATTTGGGATGGCATAATTTTGTGGTGTCAATGACAATGAGATTTGGGAAAAAGGTTAGCGATCTCGTGACGTGTCAAGTGAAGAGTCGATTCCATATGGTGGTCACTGTCTCCACCATTGGTCATTGACATGCTGGCATTTTATTATCCCATTATTACAAGCGATAGAATCATTAACATTCATCATTTTTTAAAAGAAAGACACATCTGGATTTTTCCTTGATGACTAAACTGATTTTCTTAATTTGAATGTGCGACTTTTTACATAGGGGGTGGAAGAAATTGAGAAAATGCGAGTTCGGAATTTTTGGAGCAGGCATGAGAAGATGGGAAATTTTCGGAGATGGGCAGGGACAATCGATGACGTTCGGGATTCTTTTATCTTATATTTTATCGCATCTTTAATAGGCTGGGATTTTGGGCCATGTAATTATAAATAGTTCGAGCGATGCTGATTTTCGGAGGATTGTCTAGATTCTAGAACTATCTCGTTTGATGTTAAATAGCCGAAATATCCAAAAGGTATAAATATAGCTTAATTCCATAAAACGGAAATAAATAATAAATAATTGATTAATCATTTAGAGAATGTATTTTATAAAGTTACTGATCCTAAATGACGATTTTTTAAGTTGTTTTAGAGAAGAATAATTGTTCTAGCAGTTGAAAATTAGTTTAAAAATAAGATAGAAAGGAAAAATGTAAAGTCGAAAGTTTACATTTTGCCCGAGGCAAAACCAGGGAATTATTATATATCATTATCAAATTAAAAAAAAATTCTATTCAATTTTTTTTTTCGAAAGACAAATTGGTCGGAGGAAAGAAAACTTTGGCCGGGAATTTCAAATTGCCTGACCACTAGCCACCCAGAGAAGTTTTTCCGGCTTGAAAATGGTTTTATTTTTAATGTTGCGTTTATAATTTCTGCATTCTATAAATTGGAATGTTCAACATTTTCAGATGATTGGTAAACATTTTTATTGTTCTGTTTGATGAAAAAAAGCTTTGGAGAACAATTCTTAAATTGTTTATATATAATATATTTTTTATACGTGTCTAAACAAATTTTGAATGAAGTTTATTAATTAGAAATCCTTAGGGAGAATTGTGAAAAGTAATAATAAATAGTAAAGTAAAAACTATCAAAGGATATTTGGATTTTGGCATGCTTTTCATTTAGAGTTATAAACCTTTTCGACTTATATTTATTTAAATGGTCTCAACTCAATTTATTTAACAATGAACGGTCTGAATTTAAAATTGTCTCATGAATAATTAAAATTCGAATCATTCGTTCCGAATCATTTTAAAGTTCCCAATCACTAAACCTTTCAATTCGAAACTATTTAATTGACAAAATCTAATCCGAAATCTTTCAACGATTAAAATTAAAAAACAAACAATTTGACTCTCCGAATTATTCTCGAGAAAGTCAGTATTTGCTCCGAAATTTTGGAAAAAGCTTCTACAATTTTTCTAACGTTTCAGGAATTTTCTTATCTGAGATTTATCAGAGGATTAACTAGATTGAGATTTCGGCTCAAAATTTATAAATAGTCCGAGCTATGCAGATTTTAAGATTATCTAGACTCTCCAATAATATTCTTTAAATCCGAATAATTGAAGTTCAGAAAGGAAAAAAGGAATATTATTTAAAATCTGTTTCCATCGAATTAATTCTTCGAGCTTAAAAATTTCAAATTCTTTTAAATCTGCAATCTTGCTTGCCTCAAATTTTTCTTCGCTTCCAAAGCTTGAATTTGTACAGTCGAAAAGTAAAATTTGTCTTAAATCTGTTTCGTATGAACAAAAGTTATTTTTTAATGACTTTAAATGCTTTTCAATGGTTCTTGAGTGACTTTAATTTGACGAATTTTTCAGTGATACTGTAAGGACTTGGCACGACACAGGACAACCCCAAAATGCAGCAGCCATCAGTAATGGAAGAGGGAACGGCCTACGAGCCTCCAACCTACGATGAGACCTTCCCAGTCCTTCCGGAGTCGACGAGGTCGACGACTTCAACAACCAGCAGCCCAAACCCTTCACCCAGCGTCAACAATAGCATGCGCGTCGGATCTTCCGTTGTTACTCACGTAAGGAATATTCCTAAAAGAAGAAATACTTCAAAATTGTTTTAATGATCAATTAAATTTTCTCTTTCTCTTTTTTAATAGGTTTTTCGTGTGCCGGTCGAAGAGAGGAAATTCGACCACAGCGAGAAGTTCGGCGAAGGCGAATCTGTTCGCACTTGCCAATTGATAACGAAAGAGACAGGGGCTCACATCGAAATTGCATCCTCGAAGGATCAGTCGCTCACTTTTCTCGTCACTGGGAAGCAGTCTCAGGTTCTGGAAGCGAGACGTCGTATTCTGACGACTTTCCAGACTCAGGTGATTAACTTATAATTAGATGTGTTCAAAAATGATTCAGCTCAAAGTGTTCCAATTTGTTCGAAGTGAATTTGTCTCTTACATACAGAATCGACAATTTAAAGTTTACATATTCCAATATGGAAAAAATTTTATAAAGCCCGGTTTGGAAATATGTACTTTGAAAAAATCGAAGTTATCCTAGTTTTTTGATAGGATTGAAGAAAATGATTCTAAAGAATTTTAAAGAATTGGAAGAAGAAGAACCAGAGCTCAAATTATTCTTATGCGTTTTTTAGAAGTTGTTACATATTTTAAATTAACGTAAATAATAAAACATGCAATTTTTAAATAAATAATAAGACTTATTGACAAATTTCATTTTTGAAATGTGGTTTAATCCTGTTGCAAGCTTCAGTTGCTTGTTTGAGCTACTTAACTCGAGCTTAGTTCCTACTTGAATCGAGAATTAATTAATAATTCATTAAAGCATTTTATTTACTCAAATTTTAATTTCCTTACAGTTTACGAAGCAGGTTAATATTCCCAAAGAACACCACCGATGGATTCTGGGAAAGCAGAGGCAAAGACTGAAGGATCTGGAAAAAGCGACTTCAACGAAAATTATGGTTCCTCAGATTCAAGAGCAATCTGATATAATCACAATCACAGGAACGAAGGAGGGAATTGAGAAGGCCGAACATGATATTCGAGTCATTTCTGATGAGCAGTCGAAGAAAGCTTTCGTGAGGGTATCTGTGCCAAAGATCTACCATCCCTTTATTGTGGGCGCTCATAACGAAAACCTGACGAAGCTCATCACCGAGACTGGAGCGCTGATCAATGTTCCTCCTCTATCGGTCCAGAAAGATGAAATCACGATTGCGGGAGAAACCGAAAGCGTTGCTAATGCAAGGCAGAAGATAGAAGCCATTTATAAAGACATGGTGCGTAAAATCTAAAAAGTATTTACAGTTTTTAAATATCCTGGTCGTTGAAATTTAAGCGATAAATTCTATGAAATTCCATAAAATTAATTTCCTTGTGTGTTTTCTTTTTAGGAGAAGCGATGTGCCACAGTTTCCGTGGAAGTTCCCAAAGCGCAGCACAAATACGTGCTTGGCCCAAAAGGCAGCACCATAAATGAAATTCTCTCCTTGACTGGGGTGAGTGTAGAAATGCCGTCTAGCGATTCTTCAATTGGGACGATAACCCTTCGCGGACCTCAAGATAAGCTGGGAATTGGTAAATAATTCTTCCTTGTAATTTAAATTAATATCAAAGATATTATATTTAAAAATTCTTATCTAAATATTAAAATTTCCTTTCTAGCCTTGAGCAAAGTCTACGAGAAAGCGAATAGTATGTGTAATGATGCAGTGGACGCGCCGGCGTGGATCCACAAATATATTATCGGCCCGAAAGGCTCGAATATTAAGAAAATAACCCAGGATATGGGAAGAGTAAATGTCGAGTTTAATGACAAAGAGAATAAAATCAAAATTGAGGGACCTCCGGAAGAGGTCGAGAGTGTGAAGAAAACGATTCACACCATGGCTGAGGAATTTGTTTCTAAGCTTGTCTTCAGGGAGTTAAATATTGATCCAAAATACTATAAGCATATCATTGGTAAAAATGGCACGAATGTGAACCGCCTCAAAACTGAAATGGGAGTCGTTATCACGATTGCAGAAAATGGAGGTGAGAATTTAATTCGAATTGAAGGAAACCTCACTGGAGTCTCGCAGGCAGAGAAGGTATATTTTTTTCTTATCGAGGTTTTTTCTGCTCTTGAAATTAAATATACTGATATATTTTTCTCTGTTTTTTTTTGTAGGAACTATTGGAAATGGTTGAGAAATTAGAGAACGAGGTCGAGAAGGACGTGCCGATCGAGCATCGATTTTACAGAAAGATTATTGGGAACAAGGGCGATAATATCAAAGAAATCAGAGATAAATTCAACCAAGTCCAGATCATCATTCCCGCTCAAGGTTTCTAATTTTTATAGATTTCTAGGGATTCTATTCTTGAGAAAGTCAGATTTTTAATTACAAGATTTCTAAATTATTTTAAAAATATTTCAGGAGAGAAAGGAGACGTTGTTAAGATTCGGGGACCGAAACAAGACGTTGAAAAGTGCTACAAACATTTGATGAAGCTGGTTAAAGAACTGCGCGAGAGCAGTTTCGTTCTTGAAGTTCCTATCTTTAAACAATTCCATAAATATATCATCGGCAAAGGCGGCGCTAATATTCGCAAGGTTCGATTTTTGAAACGAGATATTTGTTATAATTCTATTTTATATATATATAATTCTATACTTTATTTTATAGATTCGCGAAGAGACGCAAACTAAAATTGATTTGCCAGCCGAGGGCGAGAAAAGCGACGTGATTATGATCACTGGAAAGAAAGAAAATGTCGAAGAGGCGAGAGACAAAATCCAGAAAATTCAGAATGAAATGGTATTTAAAATATTTATTAAATTCTTCTGGATTTAATCTTTTTGTTGTTCTTGACGAGATTATAATTCTTTTATCATTTTTTCAGACGATTACTGTGACTGATGAGATTTCGATCCCTCCCAAGTTTTATAATACGCTTATTGGAACCGGGGGAAAGCTGATTCAGTCGATAATGGAAGACTGCGGCGGAGTTACTATCAAGTTCCCTCCTTCCGAAAGCAAGAGTGATAAAGTCAGCATTCGGGGACCGAAGGAAGATGTAGAGAAGGCGAAACAACAACTGACGGAGTTGACAAATGAAAAGCTCCTCTCGAGCTATACCGTCGAAATTCGTGCCAAGTCTCAACACCACAAATATCTTATTGGGAAAAGCGGTGCTAATATTAGGAAGGTTAGTATACCAAAACTTTCTCTGTAATAAAAAATAAGAAAATTTCAGAGAATTCAATTTAATTTGAAAATAAATATACTTGAAATATACTTGAACTTTCAGATACGAGAATCCACAGGAGCTCGCATTATCTTCCCAACTGATAGAGACGAAGATAAGGAATTGGTAACCATAATGGGTAAAAAGGAAGCTGTCGAAAAGGCCAAGGCTGAACTCGAAGCAATGATCCTTGAAATAGTAAGAATTCTCTTAATAAATCTTGAACTGTTTTTAAAAAATTTAATAAGCTTCGAGTTTTAATTATCGCTTTTGAATTTTCTAGGACAACATCACAGAAGGCGAGATCAACATTGATCCTAAACATCACAGGCATTTTGTCGCGAGACGAGGAGGAATTTTACATAAAATTGCTGACGAATTTGGAGGCGTGCAGATTTCTTTCCCGAGAGCTGGAGTTGATAGCGATCGCGTCACTTTGAAAGGTTCTCACGAATGTATCGAAGCTGCCAAACAACGAATGCGAGAAATCGTTCAGGAATTGGTAAGAATCTGATCAAATTAAATAAGAAATTCCAATTCTGTTTTGAAGATTTCTTAATTTTCTCTTCTTCTTTTAGGAATCCATGGTGACGATCGAATGCCATATTCCCAAAAAGTTCCATCGCACTGTTATGGGAGCAAAAGGCTGCAAAGTGCAAAATATCACCTCTGAATTTGATGTTCAAATCAAAATCCCTGATCGCGATACTTATTGTAAGTTTGATAACAAGTTTTTTTTATGAGATATTTGAAAAATAATTATATAGAAAGTTTCTGATTTTTTAATCTGTATTTTGCAGCTGATGAGAAGCCGCCAGAACAGGTTAATGGAGAAAATGGAGAAGCTGTCGAGACTGTCTCGCCCGGAGATATAATTCGTATCACTGGATTGCCGGAAAATGCGGAGAAGGCCAAAAACGCTTTGTTGGATCTCGTCCCGATTACTATCGAAGTAAGGGACTAATTTTGACTCTAAATACTGTAGAATTGGTCTGAGATGGATCTTAATTAAAAATTTTATTTTAACAGGTTGAAGTTCCGTTTGATCTTCACCGATCGATAATTGGCCAGAAGGGAAAGGACGTTCGAGAATTGATGGAGACTTACGATGTTCATATCAAGCTTTCCCCAGCGGAACAAAAGCTTGATTACATCGAGGTAAAAATTCAGCTTTTAGAAGTTGAAACGTGAGATTTGAAACTTTATTAAACGATATTTCTAATTTCTAGATTCTTGGAACTCCCGCTTGTGTCGAAAATGCGAAGCAGGCGATTTTGGAAAAATGCGAAATTTTGAAAGCTGATAGAGAAGACAGAGCTTTGAAATCTTTCGAATTGAAGATGGAGGTAGATCCCGAGTACCACCCGAAAATAATTGGGAAAAAAGGAGCGGTGATCACGAAAATTCGTACTGATCACGACGTGCAAATTAACTTCCGTCGCAAAGGCGAACCTGAAGAAAATATTATCACTATTACTGGATACGAGCAAAATACCTATGATGCTCGAGATGATATTTTGAAAATAGTTAATGAGCTGGTAATGTCTAGTTCACAATTATTTCCCACTAATCTTGTTAATTCTATTATATTCGACTAAATTTTCAATTTGTCTTTTTTTTATAGGATGGCTTGACGAAAGAAGAGATTCGCATCAGCTCCGCAGTTCATTCAAGACTCATCGGAACTCGTGGAAGGAATATTCGCAAAATAATGGACGACTACAAAGTCGACATCAAAATACCTCGTAAAACGGATCCGGATCCGGAAATGGTCTCGATTATTGGTGCTGAAGATAACGTCCTTGATGCCAAGGATTATCTTCTGAAATTGGAGGAGGAATACGTACGTTATACATTTTAATTTATTTAACAGATTTTAGAAGATTTCCAAGCATTTCGAGGGATTATAAAGAATTTGCAGACATTCTTTGATATGCTATAGATATTTAAGGATTCCAAGAGATTTTTAAGATATTTAAACAATTTCGTAGAATTTGAAAGAATTTTATTAAATTTTAAAAGATTTTGAAGAAAATTTAGGGAATTCAATGAATTGTAAAATATTGTATCTAAGGTTTCTTGGGATTTTAAGGGTTTTAAATATTTTCGTGGAGTTTTAAAGAATTTTAAGAGATTTCGAAGGTTGACGTGAAATTTTTCAGGATATCAAAGATTGTCGGAGAATTTTGTCTTTAAAGTCAGGGAAATATCAGAGAAATAGAAAAATTGAATCTCATGACCACTCTAAATATTAAGACAGAATTTGGACCAAGTTCCTTAAATTTCTTTCGCTTCCTGATGAGGATTCTAATTTTGTTTTCTTTTAGATGCAAGAGGTGGCTCACACCTACGAATATACAAATAGTCACCGGGCTCCTCATCAACGTGGAGACGAGGGAAGCGGCAACGAGAACGACCCTGGATTCGTCGTGAAAGGCGGTCCCTGGGAACAAACGCCTCAAAGTGCCCCGAACACTGCGAGCGTCGAGGAGTTCCCGACCTTCGGAGGATTCACTCACGTTCCAGCTGCGACTCCCGATGGCGCCTGGGGCAAGCGTTAAAAAAATGCAAAAACGAGACAATTTCGTCTCAGTTCCATTATTAAAAATTTAAGAACTAAAGAAAACTTTCCTCTAACAAACGAACGATTTAAGATATAAGAAGGGTGCTCGCACCGCTGCTGGGTGGTTCCCTCCTCCATTACTGAAAGCTGCTGCATACGACCTGGCCACTCTCTCGGACTTTGACAATGGTTTGCTACACAGAGTACGACGACGATGTTTATATTTACAGTTTACACCACGTACCCCTATATCTGTATCTGAAAAAAAAAATGAAACAATAATAGTTTTAGCTACAGATATGTTGTACTTAAGACTGTGGCTTTGTAGGAGATATTTATAATATTATTCGCGCTCTAAATTCATCAATTTTGAGCCGCGAACGGCTGAAACTTTTACATATTAGCCCGGCATAATATTCTTTTTTTTCTCCTTTTTTTTTTTTTTGTTAATTTATTTATAACTTTGTACATAAATTGCATTTTTGTTGAACCGGGGCGACGAGCTCGCTCAGAAATCACGTAGTCCAAGAAGAAGATTTTTTATTGAAAGCGGTATGAATTTGCGGAAAAAGATTTCAAGGCGAGTACTAATTTGGGGTCGTGCAATAATTTTGGTCGTGGAATGAATTTTCGGTCGTAGAAGGAATTTTAGGTCGTGGCAACAAACTTGGGAAATTAATATCTTGATAAAAAAATGTTAAATGAAACCATGAAAACCACCCGACTTTCTTCGGCAACCAAATATGGAATCGCAAAAATTTCTTTTCTGCTGATCACATAATCAGGACATGCGTTTTTGCATATAGTTACTACATTTCCGAGGCCAACTAGATAAGATGAAGGATGAGAAAACTATTCGGTTCAAGTGCCTTGTCTATTTTCTTCGAGACAGCTCATTTTCAATTGTTGGAGGAATGTGAATACTAGATTATTGTGTATGATTACGATTATTATCGTGTCGAATATTGATATATTAAGTGTATTTGGAATATGGCAGAGATTGCTGCTAAACGCTAGTGTCGTTTTCTGAGTGAAAAAGAAAAGAGGAATCGAGAGAGAAAAAGGAAGATAATTGAATAAAATAGAGAGAAAGGAATTGTAGTGTGATTGAGAGGGAGAGAAAGTTGAGGTGAAGTACTGAACTAGAATTTAGCGTTAATTGTCTTATCGGGTATAGAGAAGAAATTCACTTATATTTTTTAGAATTATCGCAATTTTGATAAGCCTACTGGTAGGGGCGATTATTGTACGCGTCTTCTCCAATCGCTTGTTTTTTGGCTTGGAAAAGAAGAAAAGACAGACATGTAAGCCTCATAATTCATAATATGAAACTTTTAACGCGCTTAGTCTCGGCCAAGAGTTTGATAGAAGCTATGCATGAAGAATATACCTTTTCTAATGAGTTATAGATACATTATTATATATAAATATATATATATTATACATATATATATTATTATATTATTATGAAATATTATACATATTATATATTGTAATTATCATGGTAATATTCTCTGTACACGTAAGTAAACATGTCGTAATACAGAAATTTTATCAAAATACATTCGCTTTTTTGCATTTATTTATTCAGTTAAGTTAAACGGAATTTGAGATAAAAATACATTTATAATTTTGAAATACTGGAATTAAATTGCACAACTTTCAGAATTATAATTATTTAAACGTGGAATTATTACTTTAGAATTAATAACAGAAGCCGTAAATTATTTAATAAAACAAATTTTCTCAAATATTTGAATTTTCCCGCGCGTTCGATAATTCAAAACTGGCGCATGCGCACCGAAATTTTTTAAAATGAAATTTTTGATAAATAACTAACTATTTTATATGAATCTAAATGAAATAACCACTTTTAAAGTGTTTTTTTTCTATATTAAATCCAGTTTATAATTAAATACACCGAAAAGTAATAAAAGGATGAATTTTGAACCAAATGTTATGTTGACGGTTGACCAATTTTGTAATTTTTGTCCTGACTGTTGGCGCGTTAAGTAGTTTTTTTCGCTCCGTCTTTTTTGTTAGAAAATTAGTGATTTTTGTCCGTATTTGTATCAAATTTGTGTTCCCAGTGTATCTTTATCTTTTGTATGCAGAATTTACGGTAAATTCGATGAAAATTCAAATCAAGGTACGCATTTTACGTAATTTCAAAATTTCTTCCCCAATTTTGTCAATTTCTATTGTAATGGCGGCCATTTTGTTGTACAATTTTTTCCCAAAGTTAAAATTTTATTACGATCGAATATTTCTTCAAATATCAAATAGAAAACATAAAAATTAATGAAGAATACATAATTTTAGAAGCTTCGATATTATTAATTTTGAAAAAGTATCGAATTTTTCCTACTTCTTTTATTAATCCATAAAATTTCTTTCAACAATCAACTAAAAATCGTTTGTTTTGTAAACCAAATGTACAAAATTACTTAAATCATTAATTCCACAATCACTGTCTTAAAATTAAATTTACAATTTAGTTTCGTAAATTATTTGGGATCACGTCAATTTACCGAAATTTAAATATTCCCAAATTGAAAATCATCGAAATTTAATATTCCGAAAACATACTTTCCGAAATAAAAAATTTTCGAAAAAAATTACCGATAATTTTTATTTTTCGAGGATTTTCAACTTCGGGTATCTTAAATTTCAATGAATTTCAATTTCGTGAATATTTAAATTGCGGTAAATTTACCTGATCCCTTACTTATAATATATTGAATTAATTTAAACTATCTAGAAACCTAAATTCGGAAAAATGCTAAGCCTTTTCTAAAATTGCAGAAAGTTCATTCAATCTTTCCTCAAGAATTTTCAATTGCCTCAAAAATCCTTCGTTCGGTTTAATCTTCTCCCGGACACTTTTCACTTTCTCAAAAGCCTCCCCAAACTTTATTTTCTCCAGCGCCATCAAATACGAAATAACAATAGTCGGCGATCGCGAAATTCCCGCATTGCAATGTACAAGAATATTCTCGTTCCTAAACTTGTGAATTATTTCCAAACAAGTTTTTACACTCTCGAAAATCGGACTTTCGGGTAGATCCAAAAGCTCCACAAAATGATAACGAATCCCTTCAAAATGAACCGGAACTTCAATTCCGAGACTCAGAACATTTTTTATTGAATGTTCTCTCAAAATTTCTTCACTAAGTGCCGGATCTTGAGAACTTAGAAATAATCCCGAAACTATTTTCGCGACTTGAAGGTCTGGTTTTGTATCAACAACAAAAGGCAAACCTTGTCCTATTTCTCTTTTTTCTCCCTCTTGAATCTCGAACTTCCTACCACTCGTGTCCGTAAAAATAGTCGTACAGTTCTTCAGTCGACTTTTTTTCTCGTTTATTAGGCTTTGTAGATCCATTTCAGCTTCCTAGGTTTCTAGTTCTAAGGGGATTTGAAGGAATTCAGTTTCGTTGTAGCTTATCGTATGTTGCTTAAGATGTAAAGGGTCGTATTCCACTTTCACTAAATAAAGTCCGTTCGCAGGTGCCGTGACAATTTTCGAATTCCAATTACTGTGAGAGGGAACTTGAAGCATCGTAACTACTTCTTTCTCTGTCACTCTTCCGGCTCCAAGGGCGCAAATCGCTCCGACCATTCTTCGAACCTGAAAATTTCATAATAAATTAATTTAATGATATATTAAATCGTAAATACTATTAATTCCTTCAAATACTTAGAAAATCCATAAAATTCCTTGAAATGACGAGAAATCTCTAAAATCTCAATACATTTTTCTAAATATTCAAATATTTAAAATACCTGATTATGAAGAAAAGATCTTCCTTTGACTTTGATATCCCAAAAATCGAAATTCTCGTTTAGAGGATCGTGCGCTAAAAGCGGGGCTCCCCTTTCTATCGTGAATTCGTCTATTTCTCGTCTGTATATAAGATTTCTTTTCGATCTGTCCGCAGCAGCAAAAGTTCGAAAGTCTCTCAAACCCACAAAAAGTTTCGTCGCTTCTTTTGCTTTCTCTATGTCGAAATTCTCAAGTCTGGGAACAAATTCTTCATTTATTAAATTACTGTTTCTTTTTTTTTAAAAGATTTGCTTTGAAAGTTATAAATTCCTACCCAACGAGACTGGATCTGTTCATTTCCAAAATAGGAGCTCCTCTATCTCCGAATCTTTTTGCTGTCATAATTCGGAAAAGATAAGTTCGAGATTTGGCGGAATACCTCGCATGGAATTGAGGTGTGATTGGAATACATTCCAATAATCTACGAAATAGCAATGAGAAGTTAAAAAATTAAATAAATTCTTTTGTGGATATTTTGAAATAGAAAACTTGAAGAAAATTACCTAATTTCGTGTTTACATCGCAAGAAATGTCGATTAAAAGTTCGAACTATCGTTTCTGGATGGTACAAAAGTCCCGTTTTGTTATCTATTTCAATGTGGGCTGAATTTCGAAGAGCGTGAACTCCCGCATCTGTTCTAGGAATTAATATTGATTATTTAGAAATCTTTTTAGAGTTCGAATTGTTTAAAAAGGGCAAGAAAGAAATTTAAAGAGATTTAAAGAATTTCAAGATTTTCTAAATGATTTAAAGTAATTTTTTAAGAATTCTAACAAGTTTCATGATTTTCAAGAGTTTCAATTAAATTTAAAGACATTTTATTGATTTTAAAGAATTGCAAGTGATTTAAATGGATTTAAAAAGATGATGAGACTTTAAAGAATTTCAAGAGATTTTAGAAAATTTAAAGGATTTAAATATTTTTTTCAATCCTCAATGTGAAAAAATACCAAAAAAATAACTTCCGACTGAAAATTCAGATATTTTATATTTTCAGGAAATTGAAATTTCGGTAATTTGAATTTTCGAGAATTAGTTCTTTTTTTACATTCGGGATTTTTATTTTTCGACAAAAAAGTATTGTTTAGTTTCAAGTTAAAATATAAATTTCTCCATTTCTGGTTTATTTTCTTACCTGCTGGAAGAAACAAAAGTTGGTGGATTAAGAATTGCAGGTTTTAAAGCATAACAAGCGGTTTCGATGACTCCTTGTATACAATCGACGTCAAAAACTATTGGATTTTTTGGTTGTTTTTGGAGTCCCCTAAAAATTAACAAATTTTGGAGAAAAATCAGATCATTTATTTGATTATATATAATTGTCAAAATCGTTAAAATAAAAATGATAAATATAACCTATCTTTAAAAATGTGTCTTTTAACGAAAAGTGCTGTGAATTAAAAATAAATTATAAGAATTAGGAAATTTAATACCTGTAGCGATTGCCAAGATATGAGAAAAATAGTAAATATCTTCCCATTTTTAAAAATTGTATGGATTAGTCGATTTTTGTCACTTTTGTAATTCACGTGTTTTCAACAATCAAGACGGCATCGCCATTTTTAAATACAAAAAGCGTCTGCTAGGCGCATGCGTATTCTATAATTCTATTTAAAATTAATTTTTTGTGGATTTTTCATAAACTTCAAAATTAATAATATATTTTTATCCACGATATACATTATATTGTCTACAAACAATAAGTAAGTAAAGATCACAAGTACAATCACAGATTATAACTTTTCATAATCAAGAGTAAGTATAAATAAATGGCAACAGAACTTATTATATAACTTTATATAAAATTAAACTAAAAAATCTCTTTTTCTACAATATTGTTGTGATCTTGAGCTTCTAAGAACTTTTCGATCTTTTTCCTTCCCTGGAAAGGAAAATAATTACCATTATTTATCTTTATAAATCAATATAAAAATAATTCACGGAAGGAATTTCATTTAAAAAAAAACTTACACGTTAGAATCCATTGGAAGTTTTCTCTTATTCGATTTTCTATCCGATTTTTGCATCGAAATAAGCAAGTGTTCATGATGAGAATCGACAAATTCAAATTCCGTATAGTGAGTCGTTGGAATTTTCAATTCCACTTCAAATAACTTAGCTGAAGTTTTCTTGGGTTCCTTAATTCGTTTATCAACGATCTTCAAAAATATTTCGTTCAAGACTGACAGTTTCTATTTAAAGAAATAATTAAATAAAGTTAAAAAAACTGTCTTCATAAAAAATGTTATTATTTTATTAAAAATTAACTAACTTCGTTGAATTCGGGCGACTGCGCGTCGCCAAAAGATTTGAGCTTCTCCCCAATCGTTTTGAAAAGAACCGAGCATTTAAAACTGCTTTCTTTGACGATAGGTTCCAAAAACTGCCAGATATATGTTTCCATCCTTTTGAATTCCTTATAGGTAAATTCAGTGAAATCTGGATCTCTTGCTAGAATTGGAAGGGCATACAGAATTGAAAATTCTGGAAGCCAGTCAAAAAGTCGCTTTTTTAGTTCTTCACTTCCTGAAAAGATAGAAAATAAAAGAAATACTAGAAATACTAGAAATGATTGAAGTAGATAATAAATATATTCAACTTTTGTAAAATAAACCTACGATGAATATCATTTCCGGCAGAATTCATTAAATAATTCACGAAAAAGTTTCGCCGCTCGACAATTCGTTTGAAAGCCGAATTTGAAAGCGGCATTAATTCCAGATCTTGTCTTCCAATCAGAACGAAATATCCGAGGAATTCGTTGCTTAAAAATTGTCTGGGCAAGCCTTCTTTGAGGCCTTTTATTAATTTGTTAATGAAGAGCTTGCGGACTCCGAGAGATTCATCCTAGAAAAAATTTTAAGGGTATGGATCCAAGGTCTAACTTCAAAATTTAAATTCTTTGTTAACAAATTTTAGAATTAGATTATTTTTTCTCCATAGTGCTTTTAAAATCCTTAAAAGGCTATTCAAATTAGAACTTGAACCCAAAACAATTTACTTACATTCATAAGCTTCGACAAGTCGTAGAAATTTTTCAAAGGAATGGAATATCTCAGTTCTTCTCTCTCATAGATTTTCAAAATCGAACAGGCAGCTTTTGCTCGAAGTCGGTTCTTCGTCGGTTCATCCCGGCTATAAGGTTCCTTTAAAAAGCGGTCTAACAGCAAAAGAAACTCATTCCCTAAATTCTGAAAAATCTTCGGATCGCATTTTTGGTCGTAAATGCACCGAACTAGAGATTTAATTCCTTCTTCCAATGATCTTTCTTGTTTTGAGAGTTCACTCTCAACGCACCAATCGGATCCTATAGATCGTCGAAATTGCGTCTCATGATTGCGAACATGATCAAAAACCTGGAGAGAAAGAAATGTTTACTGTAATTTCAGTATAATTAAGTATTCAATACTTAGTTGAGACCAATTCTAACTTCGAAATTCGAATTAATCATTTAATTTAAGAAATATTATATATACAAAATATAGATGGTTTTTTCGCTCTGTAGAAATGCCTCTAATCCAGAAAAGAGTATCACTACAGCAGTAAAAAAATCCTAATTATAATATTAACTTATTAAAATGAATAATTCAAATTTTGAAGTAAGAACTTGAACCGAAGAGCCTTAAACGAACCCTTTGGATTAAATTCTCGACTTCCAGGCATTTTCCTTTCGTTCTTTCAATTGCGATATGACCTAAAGCAACCACAGATCCAAGGAAGAATGCTGAATCTCCCAAAAGTGTGGACTTCATTCTTTCGAGGATTTCCTCATAAAAAAGATCAAAGTCTTGTCTCGAAACTTTTAAGCAGCGAATTGCTTGTTTCGCTTCTTTGGGAGTTCCCTCGATTGCTACTATTTTTAAAAAAGAAATCAGAAATTCTAATGAATCTTTCTCTAAAATTTCATAAAGAGGTTTCCTTTTTCCTAGAGTCGCGAGAATGGAAATAACGAGGGATCTTCTGACTGGGTTTGATTCCATTTCGAGGTAGTAGATAAACCGGTTTAGAATTTCTTTGCAGTCAAAGGACGACGAAAAGTAGTTGGCGAAAATCTAAAAGAAGGACACTTGAAATATCAAATTTTGAGCATGTACAAATTAATATTTAAATCAAAACAATTAATTACCTGTAGTAATTTGAGTCCTCGATCTCCAGCGGTTTGGTTCAAATCGAGTTCTTGAAGAATCGAACCGCCTTCCAAAGCCTCGAAAACGAAATCTATCAAATCCTAGTGAGATCGATACATTTTTTAAGATACTTTATTTTTTGCTTATGTTTTATTTAAAAAATTTTATAATTACTTTGATTCCTTCATCGTCGATAATTAAAGAAGCTCCACCTGCGATAAATTGATAGGCTTCTTCCCAAAAAGGTTCCTTTGACGCGGTTAAAATATTTTTAACTTCCTGAAAAGCTTTGATTCTTTCTCGGCAGGAAGAGTGGGTAGAAACAATTATTTCTAGTTGATTCACAAGAAGAGGGTTTCCCAACAAATTCTCAAAAGCCTTCACAAATTCTGGGGAACCCATTGAGTCCTTCCTGTACTTCGTCATGAAGTTAAACTCTTTTCTGTGTTGATCCCTAGATTCCGGATCTTTTACGAACTCCAACCACTTTGCGAGAATTATCTTATTCCTAAAAAAAGATTGTAATAATTAAAAAAGAAAATCCAAGAAATTTTCTTTGAGGATCTTGGCCTTGGGTCAAAGATTTAACTTCAAAATTCGATTTCTTCATTTTAGTAAACAAATATTATAATAAGCGGGAAAATATTTATAATTCCAATACTATTTAAGAAAAATTAAAAATTTATTTAAGAATGATCGAATTTTTTCCATACTTACAAGAATTCACCTTCGTGTAAGTTTTCGAATGAGTGAAGAACCATGAAACTGAGAGTTGAGTAGAGATGTAAGAGTCTTTTCATCCTCTCTTTCGAATACAATTCATAAGGAACGAGAAGTTCCCTGAAGATCTTCTTTATCAAATTTTTGTCGTCGACAAATTCAGTCGCAGAATAAGCGTAAAAAATCCTCGTTTGGATCGAAAGTAGAGCGTTTCTTAATTCCGGGGATAATTCAAAAATATTTCTTATGTGCTCTTTAAAAATTATGCCCATTCCACTCAATTCTGCTTCTCTTACGGAAAACTGAAAGAATATAAAATTTTAGTAATTTTAGTAACCGAAATACATTTATATAAAAATATAAATTGATAAACAATTTTTACCTCTGGATCAGGTTCGACACCCCGTAAAAAAGATTTCAGATGCTCGTTTCCCTCTAAAATCTTTGGATCTTTAAAAATAGCCTCGGACATCGCAGAAACGCCTTCAACTCTGATGTTGACTTCCGGGTCGACTTGAGTTTCTCTCAAAAATCGGGAAGTCTGTTCTCGGACTTCTGGATGTCTCAAAATAATTTTCTTGAAAAATCCAATTTGCAAAAGTCGAATTTCAAGGCTGCTGTCATTCATTCTAAGCAGGAAATTTTTAAACAGTCCTTGATTGGTTTTTGCAAGCGTCGAGTCTGAAGCTGCGAACATTTTTCCCAGGAAAATTACAGCGGCGGTTCGTTCGTTTTCATCGGGAGATTTAATTTTCGACGTTGCATAAACAATCATCCGTTTGCTGATTACGTTTGGGCAAATGTTCCGTAATTCGTAGGCGATTTCGTAAAGACTGCAGTTTTCTGTTGCTGGATGTCCTTGTTCTATTATCATATTCACGTACTGTAGGGAACAGATAGAGTTTTTATTTTAGAGAGGCAATCTGAATGAAAATATTGGAACTAACTTCGAAATTCTAATTTGGAAACTGAAAATCGTGAATTTACGTTAGTCAAGAATCCTTTGAAGTCTGTAGACCTTTTCTGAAGAAGTTGAATTGTCATTTGGCAGGCTGCCTTCCTTGACTTCTTGTAAGGTTCCAAAATATTTAGAAAAAGGTTGAATATATGATTAAACGAGAGGCCTTTCGATTTTTTGATAATCGAATTCATAATCGAGAGTATACAGGATTTCAAATCCTCTCCCAGATTATCACTGCAAATAAATATAAATAGATTTAAATATTTAGTTAAATTTTTAAAGGACAAAAGATCAGATTTTTTGTACGTACTCGACTAAATTGAAAAGTACCGCGAAAAGATCTTCAAAAATCTTTTCTTTAATTTCTTCATTCCTTAATTCGAAGCCCAAGTTGAAAGCTTTCGTTCCTTTTAACTTTTTCAAAAGATTGCAGTATTCCGAATAGTGTTCCGAATCCTTATTCATATTCTTCAATTCCTGGATGTAAAATCTGAAGACCTCTTCGATCTGTAAAATTTTGTCAATGAGGAAATTGAATTTCAAATTTAGAATTTAGAATATACACTTTCTGGAATATATTTTGGAATATTTTTCAATTACTTGGAAATCTGTGAAGATCAGAGAATGAGAATTTCTTTCCTTCGTAATTTCGGATAAATAAATAGCCGCTTGTACTCTAATTAAGGGATTATTCTCATTATTAAAGTTCTCAATTAAGTAACAAGCAATACGATAATATTCAGCCTCAACATCATAATAATTTCCGAATCTTTCAATATGTTCAAGCTTCTTTATAATTTCCTGCAACAAATAAGAATTAAAATTATTAATTGTGGCTTTTAAAGTTTTGCCTCCCCTCCCCCTTTAAAAATGCTACTATGAACATAAAATCTCACATACAATTCTGTTTAAAAAAAATCTGGTTAATATTTTTTTAAACAGTTTCCACAATTTATTTTTATTTATTTACTAGCCGAAATTTATCCGGGATTTTAAGAGATTTCAAGTGACTTTAAGGAATTGCAAGAAATTCCAAGGCATTTTAAGTGATTATAAGAAATTTCAAGGAATTATTTCTAATCTGTAAGGAATCAAATTAAAAAGTTAAAATGAAATAATTAAAATTACTAGAAATTCTTTAAAATCTTCTGGAAATATCTTACAATTGTTTAAAATATATCAAAATCCTTTGGAGTTCATTAAAATCTCTTGAAATCTCTAAAAAATATTTTTTATAACTCTTTTCAACTTCTTTTAGAAATCCCTTAAGGGCGTTGGATCCGAGTGTTAAGCTCAAAATTCCATTTCTCCATTTTACTCAAGGAAAATTGTAGATAAATATTTTTTTGGTCTGTAGCACTAATCTTTTCTCAAATTTAAAATTCCGATAATTTTTGCATAAAACGAGGAATTCAAAATTTAACTTCAAAATTCAATATTTTTATTTTATTTCAAAAATATTTGAATTAGATATTTTCTCGCTCTGTACACACAATTCTAATTAAAATTTGATTAATTTATTGCACTGAATGTAAAAAAAAATTGTCTGAAAATTTAACCCAGTTTGAAAAATAAATTTGTATCACCTCAGACAGGAAAAATTTATAATTATAATATTCTAATTTTAAGGTTACAATTGTGTTTAGATCCAACAGACGAAATAATAATACAAAATTATAAATAATGTGAATAACTTATACCTCAAATGATGAAGAACAATTAGGCCAAAAAATTTGGTCTGTGTATAAACTCATTTTCGTTTGTAGAAAAATTTTCAGTTGGTTGAATTTGGTTGAATTTCATTGAACTTAGCTGCAGTCTGCAGGTCTGCACTTGTTTCCATTGTCTTTTGTTTTTCTTTCTCTCATTGTTATACCTTTTCTCATATGCATATTCAAATTCAAGGTCAAGTTCAAGTACCTTGTTTTTGTTTTTTTAGTTTCGAAAAACTGAAAATTGGTTTATATCCGTGCTAAAAATTATCAAGTTTTTATTACCATCTGTTGGTACATTTTTACCGACATTATCATCATTATCGACACTTTATAATGGAAATTGGAAATAAATCCACTTAGCATGGAACAGAACCATTTAATAGTTTTTAATCTGAAAGACAATCCAGTTTTTTTGAGTTTAGTTAGGCGAAATATAATTTTTTTTTCTTTATTAAATAATATTTATTGTTCTTCATCACTATACATATGATCCACATGGTCATCATTTTCTGTAAATTGATCTTTTTCTCGATTTTCTTGTTTTCCTTGTTCTTCTTGATCTTCTTCGTCTTCTTGATCTTCTTGATCTTCTTGATCTTTTTGATCTTTTTTGTCTCCTTGATTTTCTTTAGATTCCTTGACTTCTTGATCCTCAATTTCTTCTCCAACTTTCTCTTGAACTTTTTCAACCTCAACAATATCTTCCTCCATAAATTCTTCGTCTTCTGATAAAATAAATATTAAGAAATATTAAAAATAAATATTAAAAAAATATTAAAAATAAAATATTAGAAAATATATTAAATCGAATTTCATTTTTATTACCAACTTCCGTTTGAATCAATTCTAATTTTTCCAACTCGATAAATTCTTCTTCTGTTTCCATTTCTGCGTTTAAAAAATTATTCAAATTAACTATAATATTTTGATATTTAAATTAAATAAAAATTTTTTAAATTATTATATGAAGAAATGAACTTTTACCTCCTTCAGAGTATTGAGACTTTTTCAGAAGCTCTTTATAGGCACTATGAACTTTTTCTATAGATTCTGATAATTTTTCACGTGATCCTAAATCTTTCGGAAAATCCCCACGATCTAAAATTTTATTAAAGACTTTTTGGTGCAAATTATCGAGAATTGCTTCTACTACCAAAGATCTGGATGAAGTAATTTTTGGGGCTTCTTGTGAATCTCTTTTGCTACGATAATCTTTATATGCTTTCTAAAATAAAATTTAATAAAATTTATAAAAAATAAACAAATATGTAAAATTAAAAATTTTAAAATAAAAAAATAAAATAAATAAATAAAATAAAAAATAAAAAAATATTTAAAATAACGGATGAAAATTTGAAAATAAAAAAGTCTAATTAAAATTTATATTTTAAATATTACTTGAATTATAGAAGCAGCCTTGTTAGCTTGTTCTTTTGTCAATCCAGAATCATCAAACATCATTTCAAGCCAAGCAACAGCCTGAATTGTTTCTCTAGGTTCGAGATAATTAATTTGCTTTTGTTCTGCTTCCTCTTCTATTTTTAATTTAATATTCCTCCTGGTATAATAGCCCCGATAAGCAGCCTGATGGAAGAAATATATAAATTTAATAATTAAATTCTTAAAAATAAATTCCTCTTACCGACGATTACCGACATGAAATGCCCTCGATGGTAATAATCTATTCTAAATGGGTTCCTGTCCGCACTAAAAATGATCAAGTTTTCATTACCATCTGCTGATATATTTTACCGACATTATCATCATTATCGACACTTCAACGTCGAAAATGAACCTATTTAGCATAGAACAGAACCATTTAATATTTAAAATGTCGGTAAAAGGAATCTGCAACCAGGAAATTGATTAATTTTCATTTTTAACAATTTGTTATATGTTTTCAAATTTTATGGAGTTATACTTGAATTAAAGTTGCAGTTCTTGTCGCTTCACTTTGACTGATTCCCGCTTTTTTCAAAATTTGCATAGTATTAATAACTGCTCTTTGCCACTGAATTTCTCCCTTTCTTTCTCGATCTAACATTTGTTGATAATGTCCTCGGAATGCTCTCTAAAAAATGTTATTTATAACAATAAAATAAAAAAATAAAATGAAACAAAAATAAAATAAAAAAAAATAATAAAAAATCAACAAAATCAAATAAAATAAATTTTTTAATTAATTTTATTTAAATTAAAGCCACAATTAGTAGTAATTATTATATACGGTAGTTTTTAATTACTTGAATCAGGGTTGCAGCTCTGTTGGCATCAACTAAAGTTACTCCAGTTTCTCTTAAAATATTTTCTATCGATATATAATTTTCTTTTTCCAAATATTCGTCTATCGAATATAATTATAATTGTATTAATTTAAATCGTATTATATTAAATTATATTAATTATAATGACTAATTTTATTATAATTTTTGTTGCAGACATGAATAGACAAACCTGCTTCATTTTGATCTGGCTTTATATCCACTGCATCGAGGTAAGCTCGAAAAGTTTTCTACAATTCGAATATTAATTATTTATACGATTATAATTTTTCGATTTTTTTAGCTTAATAAATAATAATTTTCAATTATTTTTTCTAATTTCGTTTTTAAAATAATTATTTTCTGAATACATAATATTTTTTATATAAAAAAACTTGCTTGAAGTCGAGGAGCAGCAATAGCAATTTGTTTGAAAGACAATCCAGTTTTTTGAAGAACGCTGATAATTGATTCGCTATCAAGCATTATATTATGGACTACTCTCATTGCAACTGAAAAAAAATTGTTAAAACTATTTTTATTTTATTTTATTTTATTTTAAAAACACATATTATAATTAGAAATTTTTTCTCTCTGCAGAGTTTCTCATTTTTAAAATACAATTAAGTATACAGAGCGTAAAATTATCTACTTTAATACTTTTCGTGTAAAATGAGATAATTGATTAAATTTTGAAGTTAAATTTCGAATTCTTAGTTTTATATTACAAATATTAAAAGTAAACATTTTTTCTCTGTATATTTAATTTTAATTTGAACAAAACATTCCCTACAAAGCGAAAAATTTCTAATTCTAATAATTTTTGAATAAGTGAGGAATTATAAAGATAAAATAATTAAAAGTACATTTAAATCAAGTTAAATACCTTTAGCATTTTCTCTTGTAATTAAAAGTGCGTCTATATAATCAGCAATAAAACAATAAATATCTCTCGGTTGAGATCGAAGAACCTAATTATGAAAGATAATTTTAAAACTTTAATTTTTTGTTTTCAAGGCATAGCTGGCTTTAATTAATAACAAATTGAAAATAAAAAACACACCTCTCGTGAAATATCCGAACAAAGTTCTCTCAATCCATCGGGAACCCTATAAATATATTTTGTTCCATGTTCTTGAAGCATAATATCCATTTTTATTATTTTTAATTAATTAATTAAATAAAAGTACTTGTCAAAATGTTTCAAACAAACCTTAATTTGACATTTTCGACTGCAATTTCATACCGTTCGCTTTTTTTTTATTTTTTGAAAATCAGAAACAATATTTTAAATACTTTTAAAAAATAGTAAAAATAATAAACCAATATACAAATATATAATATACCTAATTTAATAAAACATTGGAAAGGTTCGGTTTGCAATAAATTCTTATATAATTTTCATATCATTTTTATTCATATAATATTATTAATTTTTTTAAAAACGTTTTATATCAACATGTGTAAATATATTTTAAAATTCATAATTCACCCAAAAATTTATTTATTTAGTACAAAATTGATTTATATTATTTTTTATTTGACGATATAAAATCGGCTGCTCGTTCTGCCAGTGCGATTATTACACTGTTGGGATTTCCTGAAATCGGGGCAGGAAAAACACTGCCGTCAACTATTCTCAAACCCAAGACGTCTTTTACACTGAAAAAATAATTATTTTATATTAAACAATTATTTTTAATATTTTGGTTCTGTTCCATGCTAAAATATTGTTACCAATGTCGGTAATGTCTATATTATCTGTAATGTCAATAATATCGGTAATGTCGGTAATGTAGGTATTTTCAGAGATTAGACGTTAAAAAATAAAAAGTAAAATATTATTATTACCGAAGTTGAGAATCGACTACTGAGTCATTTCCGGTTCCCATTTTGCAAGTGCCACTAGAATGATGACTCGTATAAGCTGATACCCTTATTACACACTCAGAAAAATTGTCATCCCAGTAATTTTGTTCCAAAGATTCACACTCCTTTAATTTAGGTACGTGAACTTTTGCACCTAATTTTAGAAATTCGGCAGAATCCAGAGTTTTCAATGCTAGTTTTATAGCTAAAAGAGTTTATAAAATAATTACCTTTCATAATTTAAATTCTAATTATGTTTAGATAGTAGAAAATTGGATATTTCAAATACAGATTCCTGTTATCGACATTTACCGACATTAAGTTTTGAGGGTTTTTGTCATATATGTATTTTTTATATTAGAATGGACATGAACCCTTGAAGGGCACCAATGTCGGTATATGTCGGTTTTAGGGATCTGTAACTATTATTTTACCATCTTGAGAGCATTTTACATCATCCTCATTCTCAAAATATGATGGGTCGATAGCAGGATAATCTAAAATATTACTCGACCTCAAAGTAATATTTCCCCGACTTTTTGGCTGCAAACAGTGAGTCATAAAAATACAGCCTTCTTGGGAAGAATTTTTGTATGAGGGAAAGAGGGACCTGAAAACCTAATTACAATTTTACAATTCGGCAAATTGAAAATTTAATTATTTATAAAAAATAAAAAATTAAAATATAATTAAGGCAAACTGACCTCAGTTCGATAATTTGCAACTTCTTTTAACAATTTTTCATCTGTAGAACCTCCACCAAATAGTAAAAAACCACTGTCGTTTGCTCGACCAATTGCCATTACTCCATTACTTGCCAAAATTCCTAAAATTATTTAGAAATTTTATTAACTTAATCATAGTTAATTAATATCTCTCATTTTACTACGAAAAAATAAAATGATTACCTGTTCCAAACAGAAAGTATTTTAATACCGTTGATATGGATTGAATTTTTTTTAAAGTAAAACTGACTGGAGCTTTCAGATTGACATAAAGTGGTATATTTAAATGGTCAAAAAGATTTTGACCTACTCCAGGAATATCCTTAACAACAGGAATCTAAAATACAAAATAATCCCAACATTACCGACAGATGATATTGTAGAAAACTAGTTTGCCTACAGTCGGCATAGTAGCAATTTTTTGTCGGTATAGTAGGCATCTGTCTGCAAATTTAAAATATTTTCTTTTACTTTGTGTCTCTTGAGTTCAGCCTGAGGTCCAATTCCTGATACCATTAATAACTGAGGTGTATTAACAGATCCGGCAGAAAGAATTACTTCCTTCTTTGCAATTATCCTCACTTGAGTTCCATTTTGATATTTCAGTTCCACTCCCTCGATTTTCGAATTAAAATCCAAAAGAACCTTTTTAAAGAAAAATATTTTTATATTCAAATTGATATTAATATTAATCAAAATATTCAAAGTGATCTTAACAAGAAATTAAAATTGCACCTTGGTAACTAGAGTATTTATTAAAATATGAAGATTTTTTCGATTCCAGGCTCTTTGTAAATAAGCATGATAAGTGCTCCATCTGCTTCCATCATTCAAAGTATCACTAGCTACCAAAAAATTAGCTCCCTCATTTTTTAATTTTTTTCCTGCCCCCAAAAATGCCTTGACTAATTCCTCATCGGATGCAACCTTCCTGACATTCATTATGGCCGCTACTTTTTTAAAGTAGGGCTGCAAATCGAAAAATGACCACCCCCCGGGCCATTTTGAAAAATCTTCTGGTCTTCCGAAAGAGTGGACTAGAAAATTTATTTGGCCACTGCCACCAAGTCCCTTTCCTCGGGGCCAGCGTTGTCTCTTTAAAATTATTATAAATTATCTACCTTACCGACATTTACCGACATTGAGAATATCCATGGGTTTGCGTCCGTGCTAAAATTATCGACATTGCAGAAGATTTTTAATTTAGTATGGATATGAATCATTTTATTTTTGACACGAACCACTTTAGCATAGACACACACCTTTGAAGATATATAAAAATTTTTATTAATTTTTCTCACATTTTCGTTGAATCCATTCGATGAATACCATTGAGGCTCAGTTTTATATGCCCAATCCACATGAGAATTAATCATTAGAGGGGCTGCAAAAGGCACTGTAGAAATCCAATTAAAAAAACCACCCGCTTCAATTAGTAAAACTGTCGCGTTTGGATTTTCTGATAATCGAGACGCTATCACACATCCTGCGGTTCCGGCTCCAACTATAAATAATATAAATTTAAATTTCATCGACAATTAAATGAATAAAAAATTTAATTATTTTTAATAATTTTTTGAACTAATAATGTTTAAAAACCACTATTTTTAAAAATATTATATTATTTTAATAAACCTTATATAATATTTTATACATAGGTATAAATATTGTTTTATTTAAAAATAATTAAATAATATAAAACTGAAATAAATTTTTTTCAAATTTCTTTTTGATTAATTATATTAATAAATAGTTTTCTTACCCACAATATAATCGTAAGATTCACTGGCATTTTCAATAATACTAATCGGCTCATTAAAACTGTGATGACAAAAAAAAGAAACGACCAAAATCACTAAAGAAAAAAGCACGTAGCTCCACATTGTTTTCATGCACCTTCTCCAACTTGTAGTTGTACGAGAGTATTTCTAATATTAAATTAGTGCCTTCCGGTAATCAATATAGTCCTACATATCAAATATAGTCCCTCTTTAATTCAATACAATATAGTTCAATACAAAAGAACAAAATAAAACTTCAATTTCATCAATTTTATTTGTTTTCTGACCATTAATTTACTATATTGAATTGCTTTATTTAATTTTTAATGACATTTTAAATACAATATTGATTAAATTAGTTTATTTATTAATTTAATTTAAATTCTTTATATTTTGTTACTTATTAATCGATTAATATTTGGAAATGAAGATTTATCAACATTTAGATATTTAATAGTTTTATTTAAAGTTTAAAAAAATGTATATTGCATTTCGTGGTAATATCGAAATTTGAATTTTGAATCGGAACAAGTGTTTCGCAAAATATCCGACAGATGTCGCCACTGCCTCTTTTAGTAGATATCTACCTTATCTTAAATTGTGTTTCTGCTTTCTGGTTTCCTTCAATTTTACCTCGTGTTACTTTTTTCTCAAGATGCGGATTGAAACTTGTTTTTTCTGTTCTTCTCGGATTTATCCGGGACATGGAATTCAATTTGTCAGAAACGATTCAAAGGTAAGTTATTTTGCAATATTTACGTTATTTTATTTCGTCAGGAAATGAATTTTTTAAGAGAAAAACAGGGATCGAGTTTCTTTAGGTTATGTCGCTTAGTATTTACGCTTTTATTTGTCAAAGAGGGTAATTATCACAATTTTCGAAATTCATTATTAAAATTCTGTGGAATTCTAATTATTTAGAAATTTTAAAACACGAAAATTGGTGAATTTCAGTTTTTATGTTTTGTTTCGTAAATTCAAAGTTCTTTGAATTGTTAGCATTAATTTATAATATAAATTTATAATTTTGTTGAATTATCGAATTCCTCTGGATTTTTCGTCGATTTTGGTTTTAATTTATGAAGAATTTTACAGAAATTTTCAATTTTTTAACCCGTTATAAATGTTATTAGTTATCCGATCCCTACTTTATCGGCAGGCAAAAATTGTTAATTATCTATTTTCAATTACTAATTACATAAAAGAAATTGTAATCATCCTGAAAATAGTTAATAATTATAATATAAAAGTGGAAATTACATTCAAAATAGTTAATAATTACACAAGAAAATTGGAATTAATTATAATGTAATTACAAGGTTTCTTTTGCAATTATTAATTGTTTTATGTATAATTACAATTTGTCTAGGTAATTATTATATTAGAAGTCTAGGTTAATTATTATGAAATAGTCTTGTAATTTAATTACATATGTAATTAATTATTTGCAACTCTGAATTTATTCAGATATTCAGTTGAACATTTCTAAAATCTGCTTCTAAATATTTACATTTATAAAAAACAAATTATCTGGAAACATTTCTTTGTCTCAACAAAAATGTATGAAAGAAGTGGATTCTTCTAAAATTTAGTAAGTTGAATTTGAATAATAATTAAAAATCCTAATTCAGTCGAAACCCGAAAATGACAAGATATTGAATAAAATTTCTACTTTTAAAAGGTTTGGAAAATCGGCGACTTTCACTCATTACTTATCTTTTTCAGATATTCAAATTCTGTCGCTCGAAGTGCCACGCAGCCTTCAAGAAGAAGAAGAACCCAAGGAAGGTCAAATGGACGAAAGCCTACAGAAAAACGGTGGGCAAAGAACTCGCTATCGACCCCACATTCGAGTTCGAGAGAAGACGGAACATTCCCGTTAAATATAATCGTGAATTATGGTCAAAGACTGTGGAAATTATGAAGAAGGTGGAGACAATCCGACAAAGGAGAACAAACACGCACATCATGCAGAGGTTGCGAGTCGCCACAGAAATTGAGAAAGAAAAGGACATAAAGCAGGTCCAACGAAATTTGTCTCTGATTCGTTCCCCAGCAGCAGGACTGAAGGAACGGAAGAAGCTCGAGGAAGCTATGGAGGAAGCAGACGTGTCGATGGAGACAGAACTCGCGGAAGAAGTAGACATTTCGGAAGTTGAAAGGAATATTTCCATAACGAAGTCGCCAGTTGTCAAGGAACTTAAGAAACGAGGAAAAGCCAAACAGAAAGTCCAGGAGAGCGATCAGGAAATGGAGGCAGAAGAAAACTAATATTATACTTGTCCTCTCAGTATCAATTTATTTAATTCCTTTTTTTTATCGTCAGACTTTTTCGAAAGAACCATTTCACTGTATATATGATAATAGAATAATAGAAATTACCGCAATTGCGTTTTAGGGAATTGCTATTCTCTAACTTATCCCTGAAATCTTTAATAAAATAACTTACAAAAATCATTGTTTCTTTTACTGGAATTATTTCCAAAACTACACTTAAAAAAAAACTTACAATTAAAGTTATTTATTGGTAAATAAGAGATCGGTTTTGGGAAATTGGTAGACAATAAATCAAGTTTATGGTCGAGTTTATTTTTGCAGAAATGCAAATAGTAATGTCAGATTTGGTACCAAAGGATTGCCGCCGCGGCAAATTGAAGACGAAACGGTCGTCAGAGGCTTTGAGGTCGTCATCTTACGCAGTTCGCTACGCAAGTCGATCACGAAAACGAGACGAGAAGGGCCAATAAAAATAAAAGCTTGAAACGCTTTCTAAATATTACCCCGGCTTTGAAATGCCTTCAAAATCTGCCAGGCGAGACTGCAAATCACTCGAACAATAAAGAATCGTTCGATTTCTTACTAGGCTCTTTTTAAAGAGTTTTTTATCCGATAATCTCACGTCTCTTCTTATTTTGTATTATAGAAAATATTTTTAATTCGAAAAATAGTGAATTTTTATCTTTGATTCTTAAATACATTTAAGTGATGTAGACGAAATCTGGAGAAGTTCAGTATTTTTTCTGTGAACTAATCCGTCCAATATTTACCAGATACTAATTCCTTTTTGTATTATTTCAGAGATCAAGAGGTACATTTCCGATTACCAAGATTCCCAGGATGAAAGAAGTCTTTGGTGGTCGTTGGATGTGGATCCCACCTTAGAGTTGTTAGAGCGGCAAGAAGATGAAGAAAAAGAAGAAGAAAACGAGAGGAGTACCAAACCAAGTGGCCAGGAAGAAACGTCAAGGTGTGAGCCTCGATGACACTGTAAACACTCTTCCGATGTTTCAGCAATTACCAGGCAAGTCCCAACCGAGATTTGTTTGTCCTTGCTGAAATGCCTTACAACAATACCGAGAGTCCGAGACCAAAAAGTCGGTCTGACGAAACTCACAAAACAGTTAGTCAATCCTCATTCCTTCGACTTCGAGGAAGGGTTTCAAGTTTCGAGGGCATGAGCTCGCAGATTTGTATGTTATCTCGGCTTGTTGGCGATCCTTCGGGACTTAAACTTTTTCTTTCATCTTTCCGACTCTAAACTCTTCGACTTCAGTATTTTCAAAAACAAATAGCAAACAGCAAATTTCGATTGCATTCTTTCCAAAAATTCCAGTCGATAGTTTATTTTCCCTCTTGGAAAATGTTTCCAAACCTAGAAAAAACTGTTTGACGTTCAAGGGTTTGTTGACTCTCAGAAATAAGTTCAGTCATCGCAGGTCGTCATCTATTTGCTTTTTTGCAAATCACAAAGTTAAATCTTATGAAAAATTATTTACTTTGGAATTATTTGATAATTCCGTCAAATCCCTAGTAATTCTTTAAAAGCACTTGAGATCTTCTCAAATTCCTTGAAATTTGTTGAATTCACTTAAAATGTTTTTAAGTCGTTAAAATCCTGCAGAATTTTTTGAAAATCTTTAGACTTCTCTGAGTTCTTTTGAAATAGCCGCAAGTTCTTTAAAAGCATTAAAAATTCTTCGAAATCTCTTTAAAATATTTAAATCCAATTAAAATCTGCTGAAATCCTTTAAAGTCTCTTTAAATCTCTTCAAGTCTTATAAAAATTCTAAAACTCATTTGTACTCTTCAAATTTTTGATAAAGAAACTAAAATTTCGTAAACTTCATACTAATATCTTAAAATCTTTTCAAATTCCTTAAAATTTTTTTAAATCATTATATATATATAAATATTTGAAATCCTGTTTTTCTTTAAAATCTTTAAACTCCTCTGAATTCTCTTGAAATTCCTTGAAACTTCGTTTAATAAATCTTGAAATCCTTTAATGTTTCTTCTTCAAATCCTTTAAAATTCTTTAAAATTATTCAAATATCTTGAAATCTTATGAAATCTCTTGAAAGTCTCAAAAATTTTTCGAGTTCCTAAAAAATTTCTCAATATTACTAAAAATCTCTTAATAGCGTTGAACCCGAATGTCAAACTCAAAATTCCATTCTCCATTTTACTCAACGCAAATTATAGATAAATATTTTTTCAAATATAAGACTGCATACAGAGCGAAAAAATATTTAATTTCTATGCTTTTTTCATAAAACAAAGAATTCAAAATCTAACGTTAAAATTGAATATTTTCATTTTACTTAAAATATATTTGAATTAAATATTTTTTCGCTCTGTGCGCATAATTCTAGTTAAAAATTGATTAATTCTACAGAAGGAAAAAATTTCGAATTTAATATTTGATGAGTAAAATGAAGAAATCGAATTTTTAGATTAGAACTTGGCTCCAACTTGGCTCCAACACCCTTAAAATACCTTAAAATCATTTAAAATGCTAAAATATATATATTTAAATCATTGAGATTCTATAAAATTTCTTAAAAACATTTAGATTTTTCTGAATTCTGTTGAAATCCTTTAAACTTTATTCAAATCCTTTGAAATTCTTTAAAAAAATTTTTAAAATGTTTTGAAATCTTACGAAATTCCTGAAACTCTTTTGAAACATATATCTCATTTATTTTGATAAAAAATCCCCTTTTTTATTCACAATAGATAATAATAATAATAATAATAATAATAATAATAATAATAATAATAATAATATTTATAATAATGATAATGGCTAATTGTAAGTAGAACTCTCGAATATTTAATTTTTAAAAAATGTAATTTATTTTTCTAATCCTCTCGCTAATTTTAAATTTTCTCTTCTTAGAACAAGGGCCGATTCATCGCCTTGGGGGGTCTTACATAATGTATTTTATTTCCCCGGAAGAATCCGATGAAACAGAAGTGGTGAAGGGGAAAAAGTGGAAGGAAGTGTCATCTGAGAATTCCAGAAATGTGAGATGCTCGTGCTTTTTTTTAAAGGAATTTTAAGGACCTAGAAGCATAATATTTTCGAATGAATACCAATCGGTGACAAAATCACAAAATGTTATTCGAACGCCGACCCTTTCACACTTATCCTCGCTTTTGTAACTCGTCTTGTTTTTTGGACACGTTATTACAAGGGCCGTCACGTGTTTAGTCAGTTTAGTGCTCTTGACTACCTGTTAGATCTTGAATCTTGACCCTTGGACTGCGAGAATGATTAACTTGCAAAAAAATTTATTGCGTTGGAATTTCAATTTAAAATCAATTAAATTGGCTTTGAAAATATTTTCGTTTCGTTTCAGTATTTGAATATATACTGATATCTCTTTTTATTCTTAAAATTAGTATTTTATTACTATTTAGCTCATAATATTTTGTAATAGGTACATTAAACGATTAAAAAAAAATCCGGATCTTAAATCCAACTGACGACAGCCACAAGAGAATACAATAAGTCGTAAAAAGGGAAATACATACAAAGCAGACAAAGGCCTCGTGAACTTAGACTTATGACCCTATGAAATCGACACCTTTAGATGTGTCGTAAATATAAGGAGTGGCCCATCAAATTTTATAGGATTTCGTATAAAAAATAAATTAAATTGTCTAGACAAATTGTTTTTTCTTATTTTTTTTCTTGAGAATAGAGAAATTTCTTTTGTCTCATTTTCTGTGGATCTTATCCTAGATAAATAAAAAGAAGTCTCATTTGTTGGAAGCCCTTCTAAGAAAACAAGATTTTCAAAAACATGAATCCAATTTGTCTAATAGAATCCGGACAATCCTGTTAAAGTTAAAAAGATCTGCTCTCGATGAAACGGGGGATTAAGGCGATGGTGCTCTTGAGAGTCTGGAAAGTGGAATAGGGGCTCTTCTCTATACAAACAGAAAACAGTTTTACGAAATGCGATTGTGTGCAGACAACCATAAATTGAAGACGAAACTGCCTCAAATTCTTATCAGAGAGAAAAGAGAAAAATAAACAGGGGAAAAATGTTGCTCTAAGAAGTCGAGAGCATTTTTTAGATTTCTTTATGGAGAGACGAATTTCACTCACAAAATTGGACCAAAGATTGCGTAAATTTAGGTCAAATGAAATTGCTTCAGAATTTATCATTCAAAATGAAAAAAAAAATAGTAAGAAGTATTAGAATCATAAATCGTTTTAAAAATAATAATCGCAAATCTTTTTTAGCCTGGACTCAAAACTCGCACCTTTTAGCACGGACTCGAACCTTTTAGCACAGACTCAAACCTTTTTAGCACGGACTCGGACCTTTTAAGCACGGACTCAAACCCTTATGTCGGCAAATGTCGATAATAGAAATCTGTAAAAAATTAAAATAAAATTCGTGAAAATCAGGGCACAAACAAGCGTATAATAACGATCAATACCAAAGTACTTATATACAAGTTTATTAGCTTATTTACCTACTGTCGGTAAAGTAGATCGCGTGCTAAAGTATTTACCATGTGAGTTTCGTCTTTTTCTTTCCGATTCGGATTTTTGCAAAAGGTTTTTGCGGATTTGTTAGTTGGGTCGTTGAACAATGTAGTCGGTAGCAAAACGAAATAGCTTGTCAGGTTCTGACGCGAAGTATTTTTTCTAGAGCAGCGTCGGGAATGCTAATATCATCCTGCAACAATAGCGTCCTGCCTCGGCAGGCGCAAACTTCACCAGATATAAATAACCTTTTTATATCTTATATTCTTATCACGCGCCGCCAATCGTATATTCCCGCGCGACTCTTATGCATACCCAACGATAAGTCTGCACAGCGTCTACGATATTACCAATGAAATGTCCATCCGTCTGACTCTCCGCCGGGAAGTAAATGTACTTGTCGCAACGATTAAAATCAATTCGAGTCAGCTGTCACTAATAGAGTTTTATAGCTTCTTTTCTTCCCAGGAAGTGTCACTGAGTCATTTGAATTGCAAATACCAACCGGGTACAATCATTTATATCCCTTACATTTTGTTGCGGAAAACTTTTTGAATCTTCAATTGAGGCGCAGGTTTTTTTTATCGCCTTTACAAGTTTTGACAATTTATGGCTATATTACGCTCATGTTTACAAGTTTAATTTAAATTTATTTAAGAGGTTTTACATTAAGGCATTAAGGGCGTTGGACCCAAGTGTTAAGCGCAAAATTCCTTTCTCCGTTTTACTCAACGGAAATTGTAGATAAATATTTTTTCGCTCTGTAGCACTAATTTTTTTGTAAATTTAAGACTGCGTATAGAGCGAAAAAATATTTAATTTCGATACTTTTTGCATAAAACGAGGAATTAAAAATCTAACTTCAAAATTTAATATTTTCGTTTTAGTTTAAAATAATTGAATTAGATATTTTTTCGCTCTGTGCGCATAATTATAATTAGAAATTGATTAATTCTACAGAGGGAAAAAATTCCAAATTTATTATTTGTCGAGTAAAATGAGGATATCGAAATTTTAGAGTGGAACTTGGCTCCAACACCTTTAAGAAAATAATAATATTTTGTTAAAAGTTCCTGATTTTTCGTTCAGAATTTAAATATTTATTTGAAAATCTTTTTTTCCTTTAATTGAAAAGCGAATTATATTGTCTAAACTCTTGTTTGGTGGAAAATTAATTTTCTTTGTTGAAAATTCAAATGTTTCGTGAAAAATTAATTTTTTTGGTTGAAAGTTTAAATATTTAGTCGAAAATTCATTGTTTTAAATTTTAAACTGAATTATTTCATTTAAAGACACTTTTTTAGTTAAAAATTAATTCTCACAGTTAAAAATTCAACTATTCCTTGGAAAATTTATTTTTTAGTTTGAAAATTCACTTTTTTCTTTCAAAAATCATCTATTCTAAAGAAAACTCACGTTTTTGGTTGAAAATTTAAACATCTTGTTGAAAGTACGATTTTTTATTCAAAAAGAACCCTTGAAGCGTCAAATAGGCCCTTAAACTTTTCTGACGAGCTTGATTAAGCTAATTAAGCTAAATCACTCTTAACAGTCTTGAGTGGAAATTGCTTCCGTTATCTTGCAATCTTACAACCAGGTATACATATGTATTACTCGCATTTAGACAGGCACGTATCGCGTTGACTAACGAGGTCGCATTTTCGACCATGTAATTCTTATCGGACCACTCTCGGATTCCATTAAGCTCACGAAGCACGTTTAGCTTTAGGCGTACCCAATATCCATGTTCATTCCTGGAATTTGACTGAGTTTCTCTAACTCTAAGAGTTCAAGTTTTTTCCAGTTAGCACCATCAAAAAGAATTATTGTTCTGTCACTTTTACGATATGGGATTATTAAAATACTTACGTATTAGACTTAAACGCCCAGTTTTGAAAGAAATTAAAGATATCCAACAATTTTATTTCAGGTGACCGAACTTCGGACGTTCTAAACTTTCAACTGACCCAACTTCGGACCTCTTGAAATTTCAACTGACCGAAGATAGGACATCAAAAATTTCATTTGAACGAAGTTTCGACACCAAAAGTAAAATTGTCAACTGACCTAAGTTTGGACATCCTGAAATTTCAACTGAACGAAGTTAGGACATCCAAAAATTTCATCTGATCGTAGTTCCAACACCAAAAATAGAAATTTCAACTGACCGAAGTTCGGACATCGAAAAATGTCATCTGACCGAAGTTTCTTTGTCCTAAAACTTCAACAGATGGTAGGATAGTGCAAAAAATATTTTCCGGGAATTTCAAGGAATTTTGCAGAATTTAAAAAGATTTTAAAGTAATACCAAAGAGTTTGATATTTCTTTGAAATAATACAATTAATAATTAATACAATTAAGGACGTTAGACCCAAGTGTTAAGCTCAAAATTCTATTCTTCATTTTACTGAACGAAAATTGTAGATAAATATTTTTTCGCTCTGTAGTGTTAATCTTTTTCCAAATGTGAGACTGCAGACAAAGCGAAAAAATCACTTTAAATCTTTTCAAATTCCTTGAATTTTTTAAAAATTACTTAATATATATTTAAATCTCTGAAATCCTATAAAATTTCTTAAAAATCTTTATATTTCTCTGAATTATCTTAAAATCCTACCTTTTATTTATTTTTCTAAAAAAAAATCCACTTTTTTATTGACAATTGATAATAATAATAATAATCTCTTAATCTCTTTTCAAATATAAAACTGCATACAGAGCGAAAAAAAATTTAATTTCGACACTTTTTGCATAAAACGAAGAATTCAAAATCTGTCCTAAAAATTTAATCTTTTCATTTTACTTAAAAAATATTTGAATTAGATATTTTCTCGCTCTGTACGAATAATTCTAGTTGAAAATTGATGAATTCTTCAAAGGGAAAAAATTCCAAATATGATATTTGTTGAATAAAATGAAGAAATCGAATTTTTTGATTAGAACTTGCCTCCAACACCCTTAATTAAAATAGAATAATGCAAAATTAATAAAAAAAAGGTGTGCCCTTTTGCCCTTTATCGCGAAGATTTAAAGCGTGAAGCTATTTCTGAACTAGAGTCTCTTAATTGTGAAATCCTCGAAACCGAGATATTTGATGTCGTTCCTAATCCTCCTAATCTCTATCGGAATACCGAGTGGGTATTCGTTTCACGCCTGACACGAACGACTAATTTACGTTCGTGGCTTGAATACAGGATGAAAAGCCTTCGAATCGTGGGCACGATCCGAAGACCTCCAAAGAACCACCCCGTTTTCTCACGCTGCAAAATGCACGCGTTCAATAGAAAAAATTGAAAAAATGAGAAAAATGGAAAACCGGATTCAAACCTCACATCGAGAAAAACCTTAATTACCGTAGTTGGTGCGAAAAGTAGCCGTAATACTTCATTTTGCAGTTTAAAGGTCACTCGGAATCTTCACGTAGCCACAGTAAATTCTAAAACCTCTAGATTCCTATTACCGACATTTACCGACATTGAGGGTTCGTGTCCGTGCTAAATTTTAGTAATCTGACTCAATCTAACTGCAGTGAAAGATACCCTTGAAATCTACATGAAAATTATCATTCCGCTCATTCCTTTTCCTGATAAATGCCATGAAATCCGTAAGACCTGCCTGAAATTCGAAAAGCTCGGAAAAAATCGCGCGAAATCGTATAAAGCTGTACATGTTCGGATAAAATCTTGATTTAAGCAACAATGTGTCGTGATGTGGTATTTAGTATTTAGCCCGCGAGCTTTCCATCTTTTTCTGGAAATGTAACGTGAAAACGTTTCTGGAATTCGAGGATTTTAAATTTTAATTCAACTGGGTGCTCGTCCAATCAGATAATTTATGCAAGGCGCGTTACGCTTTATGGAAATAAATTCCAGGCCCTTTTATTCTTTCGGACAATGCCATGAACATCATTCATTCTCTACAATTCTGTACTCGTTCTTCCTCAATTTTTATACGTTTTTTTTTCTTCTTTTTTAGAATTTTCCTTTTAAAGGTGTTGGAGCCAAGTTCTACTCTAAAAATTCGATTTCTTTATTTTACTCAACAAATATTAAATTCGGAATGTTTTCCCTTTGTTGAATTAATCAATTTTTAATTAGAATTATGCGTACAGAGCGAGAAAATATATAATTCAAATATTTTTTAAGTAAAATGAAAATATTCAATTTTGAAGATGGATTTTGAATTCTTCGTTTTATGCAAAAAGTGTCTAAATTAAATTTTTTTTCGCTCTGTATGCAGTTTTATATTTGAAAAAAGGATAGTGCTACAGAGGGAAAGAATATTTATCTATAATTTTCGTTTAATAAAATGGAGAATGGAATTTCGAGCCAACGTCCTTAATATTATATTAATCATAAATACTTATCTATTAACAATTTTTCAGCTGTCAATTAATTACTCGGGAGGATATTTTAATCCAGCTCTTCATTTCAAAGTTTGCCCTCGTAATGATGTAGAAGATATTCAGTCATTGTAAGTAGATATTTATTTTTCAGTAGACTTAATTTTCAAATTTCTCACAGAAACAAATTTCTATAAAGAAAAATGAACTTTGATTTCAAACGAGACTTTAAAAATCAAATAAAATATGAAACTCCATTGATGTTCTAAATTTTAATTAGTTTGGATTGTTAAATTAACTAGATCGTTTAATGTTACCAAGAATTTGTTTATAATTTTATTTTTAATTTTTCAGAACAAAAGGAAAGGCAGAATATATTACTTTACAGTAATTAGTGACTTTTATGAATGAAAAGTAAAGGGACCCAAGACTCAATGAAGTTTTATACCTTATGCATGACGAAAGAAGATGCACAGAGATAATCAACGATTACGAATCAGATGACAAGAATAAAGTCGAGAGTAATTAAATTTCTAAATTGGTGCAAAAAGTACAGTCGATATGTACAGACAAGTCATCCTTGCTGGCTGCAGGTATTATTTTAAGGGTGTTGGACCCAAGTTATAATCTAAAAATTCGATTTCTTCGTTTTACTAAACAAATATTAAAATTGGAATTTTTTCCCTCTGTAGAATTAATCAATTTTTACCTAGAATTATGCGTAGAGAGCGAGAGAATATCTAATTCACATATTTTTTAAGTAAAAGGAAAAAAATTCAATTTTTAAGTTAGATTTTGAATTCTTCGATTTATCTTCTAATCCCTTTAAATTTCTAGAAAACAGTTTCATTCCGATCTAATATCTAATCCGAAGAAAGTTTTCAATCCGAATTATTCCGAAACCCATTCAAAAGCAATCCGAACCTTTAATCTGAATGAATCCGCCAATCCGAATTAATCAGAATTAATCCTAACTTTCAATATAAATTCTTTAAATTCGCATTGACCGGATTTATTGGGATTGAAAGTTCGGATTGATTTTTGATGGGCTTCGAATTAATTCCATTGAAACCTCCTTCGGATTAGATCGGAATGAAACTGATTGGTTCGGATACAAATTCCAGAATGATTCGCTGAGTTATAAATTGAATCTTTCAGAAATTTCCTTGACTTCCCCGACATGTAGCCACCCTGTGGATTTTTAAAGAAAATCTACGATTTCAAACAGGAAATGATTTTCTCACGAAATTTTCGACAGCTCAATGAAATTATGGAATCTCGTCCCGTTGTGAAATTTATACGAAGGAATGAGAATGAGTCTAAGAATATGTAAGAAGTTCATGAGTCCAGGAGTCCAAGAGGAAGACTCATGGACTCATCAGCTTTACTATAATATCAAATCACCTAAGACTGTTGGCGCAGTCTTTCGTTCTTCTCGCTTCTGGCACTCAAGAGGCTCTCAATCACGATCAAGTCGAGAACTCAGGCACACACGCCACACTTTCAATCAACCTCAACGACTTGACGCGCTTCACGCGCTCGCGCTCAACTTACTTGCCGCGTTGCGCAAGTTTCGTACCCATCGCACCTTTTCTTTATTTTTTTCCCATAGGTACAACTTTTTTGAGTGCGTCGCTCGAGACGCACTCTAGTCACTCATATAATGAGTGCTCGAGCATTTCGGTAGGGAAATCACCGAATCTTTATTTTATTTTATTTTTTTTATGGCCACACGCATTTGCGACACGCGATGGAATCACTTTTAAAAATATTTGCCAAACATTTTGAAACGCGGTTTCACATTCTTCTTGATGCATAAATTCGTCAGTCGATGAATATTTTATTACATTATATATATATATATTTCCCTGGCGGAAGATTCGGATAGAAAAAATGTATTCTTTTGAATCAATTTCATTCCGGAATTTGTATCTGAAGCAAGCAGTTTCATTCCGATTTAATCCGAAGTCCGATCAAAGATTCCTATCCTAATCAATCCGAGGTTGATCTAAGAATTGCTATCCGATTTAATCCGAAATGAAAAAGAGGATTCTAATCCGACCTAATCCGAGGTCTATCCTCGATTTCTATTCGACTGAATCCGAAGTCATCCAAAATTTCTATCCGACCGAATCCGAGATTAAAGGAAGAATTTTAATCCGAATGAAACCGATCTAATCAGAAGTCAAAGGAAGAATTTCAATCCGAATGAATCAGATCTAATCCGAGGTTTAAGGAAGGATTTCAATCCGAATGAATCCGATCTAATCCGAGATCGAAGCAAGGATTCCAATCTAAAGTGAAGGATGCTGTTCAGTGACATATTTGCACTTACATTTTTTTAAATATAAATTTTATTTGTAAGTGATTAGTCACAACTTTTTCGGATTCATTCGGATTGGAAAGGATAGAAAATAAGTTCGGATTGGTTTCGGATTCATTCGGATTGAAATGTGAGATCGGTTTATTTTCGGATTGGTTCGGAATGAATTTCAATCCGAACCTTCCGCCAAGGTTCCCACGTAGTTTTACAGGGTGACCACATGTCAGGGAAATCAGGGAAATTTCCAAGGATTTTCAAGGATTATAAGGAATTTCCAGTCATTCTTTGAGATTCTTTGGGTTTCTAATGATTTCAAACGATTTTCAATAATTTTAAAAGATTTTAAGAGATTTTAAGTGATTTCTAGGAATTTAAAGGGATTACAAGAGATTTGTATAATATTTAAAAGATTTAGTGGAATTTTAAAGGACTTCATGAAATTTATGGAGATTTTTTAAGAAAGTTTCGGAAATTCAAAAGATTTTAAAGGATTGATTGAAATTTTAAACAATCCCGCAAGTTTTTTATGATTAATAAAAGATTTTGAGAATCTTATGGAATTTCAAGAGGTTTTCAAGTATTTTAAGAGATCTTTACGTATTTTTAGAGATTTAAAAGTTTTTCATGGAATTGTGGAGAATTTTAAGAAGTTTATAAAGGTTGAAAGAAATTTGGACATTTTTAAAATGATTATAAGAAATTTATTAAATATTCCTCGTTAAATTAAAAAAAAATTAAAAAATTATTTGTGATTTAGAAAGATTCTTTTTCCAAGAATTTTTATTTAGAGATTTTAATATATTTTATAGGGAATTTCAAAGTTCCTTATTCAATTTTAAAGGATTTCACAGAATTTTAATAGATTTGAAAGAATTTATCATATTTTATAGGATTTTAAATATTATAGTAAAAGTTTAAGAAATTTAAAGACGTTTCTAGGAATTTCAATAATTTGCAAATAATTTAAGGAGATTTTTAGGAATATTAAAAGATTTTTACCTTTTTTGAGAAATATATAAAGGATTTGAAATGATTTTGAAGAATTTTAAAACAATTAGTGAAAATTTAAAGGTTTTCATAAAATATTAACAAATTTAAAGGAATTTTATCATTTCATGCAATGAAAGCCCTTTAAATTTCTGAAAATGCCAAAAAATTTCTTTAGAGCCTTTTCAACTCCTTAAAATTATTCAAAATCCATTAAAATCTTGTTAAATCCCTTAGAATGCCTCAAAAGCCAATGAAATTTTGTAAAATCTCTTTAAATCCTTATAAGTCTCTTGAAGTCCTTAAAATTACTCAAAATCCCACAAAATATCGTGGAAAATATTTTAAATTCCTTATCATTATTCAAAATGAATTTTAAGAGATTTCCAAGGTTTTAGAATTTTAGGTCCGTGCGGCCCTGAAATTTATATAGCCTGTTCCAATTACGGTTTTAGGAACTTTAGCTTCAGTAAATATTGCTAATGTGAGAAGACTTTACGATTTCAGTTTATGGCCGAGTCCATCAAACTCGCGACCGCAGATTTGATCCTTTTTAACACCTACCGAAATTCTTAATTGATCTGTCAGTTCGAACTCCCGAAAATTCAAGTGACCGAAGTTTGGACATCGTAACATTTTGCGTGACCGAAATTCGGACATTCGAAAATTATAGATATAAAACGTTTAACGTTAGTCTCTAAGTTGCAACGCTTCTTAGAAAAAAATTTTTATAATTAACTCTACGAATTGAATTTATAAGAATTTATTCAATTTTGAATTCTCGATTTGTGTCATCAGGATCCCTGAGTTCTGATCGTGGAAGTACAATGTCCCTTTGAAGATACGAGAAGACATTCTTGTGCGTACATTAAATACCATTTCACACACGGACGCCTTTTATCTCTCTAAGTCCGTTGTATTTTTTTCAGTTTAGATCAAGATACAAAGTTCGACACATAAACACTCGTATGTCTTATCGAGTAAGCCAATCGAGACGTTACGTTCATGACGAGACCGGATGTTTCAAGCTATCGCTTCTAATGTAACTCGAGTCCATCGCGACGCGTAATGTAAGCATGAAGGATACGTGTCTCGGCAAGAGGAACGCGAATCGAATCCTATTTGCCACTTATAATTCTTTCTTTCATTGAACCGCTTAAGTATCTTAAACAACAATTCAATCTTCAAATCTACAAACTAGAACTGAAAGAGGCCGCGAAATCGGTAGAAAACAAATTTTAACACGGACTCAAACCCTCAATTCTTCTAAATGTCGGTATATGTCGGTAGAAGGAATCTAGGATTTTTTTCTTGTGAATTTCGCTCCGAATGAATTCATATCGAATTAAAATTGGCCGCAAAATAGGTAGAAAATAAATTTTAGCACGGACTCAAACCCTCGATGTCGGTAAATGCCAATAGAAGGAATCTAGGATTTTTTTTGTAAATTTCGTTTATATTTCATTTTATTGAATTCAAATCCAATGAAAATTGGCCACAAAATTGATAGAAAATGAATTTAGCACGGACTCCAACCATCAAAGCTTTTTCAGATATCGGTAAATATCGGTACAAGGAATCTAGGATTTTTGCTGGTAAATCTCCTTACGAATTGCATCCGAATAAATTTAGAATCAATGTAAATTCACTGAAAAATTGATAGAAAATGAATTTTAGCACGGACTCAAACCCTCGAAGTTTCCAGCTATCGGTAAATGTCGGTACGTGGAATCTATAATTTTTTTATTGTAAATTCCATGCCTATTTTAAATACTACCTTCTCTACCTCGAATTAATTGACCTCCTTTGATGTATAAATATCTTTTAGAGGGATTTCTATAACTTCCCGATAAAATATTGTGTCCCCGCTTTCAATTTGCTTAGTATATATTGATTTCTTAGTATTTCTTAGTATATATTGAAATCGTGCAGAAGCGATCTCTGATCGATCACAAGATAGAGATGTTTATGTTCAGGACCAAACTCCCGAAGGCATAATCACCGATTTCGATCAGGAGTACCCTTTAATCAAACAGATTTTTTTTCTTTCTTGTTCTCTATCCTTCTCATAGTTTGTTAATCCTTTCGTCTTTTTCTTTTAACTTCTAACATGCTCCCGCATTTAAAAAGATAAATTGGAACCAGGAATAAAAAAATATCTGATGGTAAAGACTTTAGCATACTACCTACGTTACCGACAGTCGATATAGAAGGAAATATCTGCATCTATCAGTGTTTTCAATCATTTTCAATCCGAATAAATTTTAATCAATCCGAGTTAATCTGAATTAATCTGAACCCATTCAAAATCAATACGATTGAAGCCTCTAAATAAGTTTTAAATCCTAGTCAATCCGTGCTTGTAATCCGATTTTCCATGGTCTCGGATACATCTGGATAGAATCTTTATCCGAAGCTTCCTCCAAGGTATCATTTCCTCCGTAAAAATTGCTTTCATTCGGATTCCTGGTGGAAGGTTCGGATTGAAATTCAATCTTCAATCCGGAATTTGTGTCTGAACCAAACACTTTCATTCCAATCTAATCCGAAGGATGTTTTCAATCCTTTTTAATCCTTTTTAATGTGTATCTCAACTTCAAATTCAATCCGAATGAATCCAAAGCTCACCTTTTAATCATTTTTAATCTGTGGCCTCTAATCCGTATGAATCCGCAATCTGTCCGAATACACTTTTTAATCCGTAATTCCAATTCAAATGAATTCGAACACAATTTTCAATCCGTACGTCTAATCCGATTGAATCCGAGCCACATCAAAAAAGATTTTTTAATCCTTTTTAATCCTTTCCAATCCGTCAGTTTCTACAAAGTTGAATCCGAAAGAATCCGATTCTAATCCCAACAAAGTTTCAATCCGATTTCCAATCCGAATGAATCCGAGAAAATTCCGAAATACATTCAATCCTTTTCAATCCGTTACCAACAAAAATTTGAGTCCGAAATCAATCCGAACGAATTTTAATCCTTTTCTATCCGTAGTTCGAAACTGAAGTTACCGCTCAATCCTTTTCAATCCGTGCCCTCAACCCGAATTAATCCGAAATCAATCCGAACTACTTTCAATTCGTACGTCTAATCCGATTGAATCCGAAACTAAACCGATCTTACATTTCAATTCGAACGGTCAATCTGAATGAATCCGAGCCTCATCAAAAAAGATTCTTTAATTCTTTTTAATCCTTTCCAATCCGACAGTCTCTACAAAGTTGAATTCGTATGAATCCGATACCAAACCGAATGAATCCGATTCTAATCCGAACAATGTTTCAATCCTTTTCAATCCGATTTCCAATCCGAATGAATCCGAGAAAATTCCGAAATTCATTCAATCCTTTCAATCCGAATGAATTCGAGAACATTCCGAAATACATTCAATCCTTTTCAATTCGTGCCCTCAATCCGAATTAATCCGAAATCAATCCGAATGAATCCGAAAAAGTTGTGACTAATCACTTAAAAATAAAATTTATATTTAAAAAAATGTAAGTGCAAATATGTCACTGAACAGCATCCTTCACTTTAGATTGGAATCCTTGCTTCGATCTCGGATTAGATCTGATTCATTCGGATTGAAATCCTTCCTTTGACTTCTGATTAGATCGGTTTCATTCGGATTAAAATTCCTCCTTCAACCTCGGATTCAGTCGGATAGACCTCAGATTAGATCGGATTAGAATCGTCTTTTCATTTCGGATTAAATCGGATAGGAATTCTTAGATCGACCTCGGATTGATTAGGATAGGAATCTTTGATCGGACTTCGGATTAGATCGGAATGAAACTGTTTGCTTCGGATACAAATTCCGGAATGAAATTGATTCGAAAGGATAAATTTTTTTCTATCCGAACCTTCCGCCAGGGATAAGTCTTGTGATTTTTAAAATTTGGAATTTTTGATCCAAACTCCTGATTCCTGACGACGTCACCTGCCTCGGGAAGAGGTAGAAAGGGAGAGAAAGGCGCCGGCTCGGTTTCGACTTGGTGCCAGTGAGCCACTCTCGTTTCACCCCACAACGCCCTCTTCGCTCAAACTCCGACAAGCAGGCCAAATTCTTCGCCAGTGCGACTCGAGAATCGCACGCGTGCGGTTCACCTGCAACTCCTACCCTCCGAACTTCCCCCAGTGAGTCAACCTTCACCCTTCGAAAAGTCAGAAGTGTGTGACATTTTTTTTTAATTGTGCGCGAAGTGCTTTTTTTTTTAAAAAAAAGGTGGCCTTTTTTTCATTTAGAAAAAGGCTCGAGGACCTCTTCTTTTGCCGTCGGAAGTTTGAAAGAGTGTGCGAGATTTACTCTCTCAAGATTTTTCCCCGTTTTTCCTTTTCTGGGATTTTCATCAGGATTTTTTATGGGATATTCTTGAAGACTTTTTGTGACCTTTTTTTTTTAACGGATTTTTGGTGATGGAGATTTGCACCGATTTTCTGAGCGGAGGACTTGAGTTCCGAGGTATTGAAAATTGCGATAGTAGTTGTTAAAGAGGGCTCTCCAATTTTCGGAAATTTTCGTTCTTTTTTTATAATTATAGAAACCAAACAGCTTCATTCCGATCTAATACGAAGGAAGTTTTCAATTCGAATTAATTTGAGGTCCATTGAAAGTCAATCCGAACGAATCAGAATTAATATGAATGATTCTGGTCAATTCGAATCAATCAGAATGAATCCGATTGATTCCGGAAAATTCGGATTGACCGAATTTATTCATATTGAAAATTCGGATTGAAATTTCCTTCGGCTTAGATCCGAATAAAACTGTTCCGTTCGTATAAAAATTTCAGAAAAATCGGATTGGTTTCTCCTGTTTCAATTGGGGAAATTCGTACTTTTTAAATTTCCCTCCTTTTTCAAACTAAAATTTCCCCCTTTCAAGCCGAAAATTTTCCATTTGTAAAATTTCCTTCCTGTCGAGCTGAAAATTTCTTGCTAACAACCTCTTCTCTTTTCAAGCAGGAAATTGTCAATTCATCAATAAAACTCGGAAATTTTATTCTTCTTTCAGCCCCTCGTCTCCTGCTTTGAAAATGAAGGATATTAATCAGAATTAAAGAGGAGAGGACAGTGAATGAGGTGAATTGAAAAATGCGAATAGGTGTGAAGTAAAGAGAACTGAGCTGATTAGAATCGGAAGGAAGAAAGGATAAAAAAAGGAAAGGGAAAAGAAAAAAAAAAGTGAGCAAGGAAGATGGTCTTAATGTTAAACTGCAGAGGGAGGAGAGAAGGAAAGAAGAAGGAAGTGAGAAAGTAAAAGGACGACGATCTTCAGCATCCACATCCAGTGGGAACTTGCGAGATCCGCTCGTCGGTTATGCGCTCAAATTATGCGTCTCGCGCCTTGGAGCAGCGGCGGCGGCGGCAGCGCCGGTGGCGGTGGCGGCCGTGGACGATCGGCACGGAGAGCGCCAACGCGGTCTTGCGCTCACGTTTGCGCTCGCTGATCATTCGCCGGATCCCGAAGATTTCCTCTTCTCTCAACCGACTACAATCTACGAATAAAACCCGATATCCGCCCTACGAAGGACGATTTTTACCCAAAGGTATATTCAGTTTGCCTTTCTTTTATTTCACTATTTATTTAAAAAAAAATGAACTGGCCAATTCGGTGGCAAAACAGTGAAATAGTGATTATAGATGTTTTATTTGTTTTCGACAATTTTATTATTTGGGATGTTTAGTTATGAAATGGGGATATTTGTAAAAAGGGAAAATGTGCCGGATTGAAGGAAAGGAAATTAGACATTTTTCAAAGGTAGGAAATTTTTCGACTTAGGTGGAAAATTATAAAAGTGGAAAATACCAGCTTGAAAATGAGGAAATTTAAAAATAAGGGAAAATGTGCCGGCTTTAAAGAAGGAAAATTAGACATTTTAGGCTTGCAAGGGTGGAAAGTGTAAAATTGTCGAGATTATAAGGTGGAAAATTTCCTACTTGGAAGGTTGAAAATTAAAAAAGTGGAAAAGTGTCAACTAGAAAATGAGGAAATAAAAAAATAAGGGGAAATGTGCCGGTCTGAAAGAAGGGAAATTAGATATTTTTGAGAGTTAGGGAACCGTTTTAAAAGGTAGGGAATTTTCCTATTTAGGTGGAAAATTCCCTTCTGTAGTGGTAGAACAAATTCCATCTTTAAAAGAATATAATTGACAAGGTGTAAAATTTTCGAGTTTGTAAGGTGGAAAATTTTCTACTTGGAAGGTGGGAAATTATAAAAATGGAAAATTGTCAGCTTGAAAGTGAGGAAATTTAAAAATAAAGGAAAATGTGCCGGCTTGAAGGAAGGGAAATTAGACATTTTTTCGATTTGAAAGGTGGGAAATTTTCCAACTTATGTGGAAAATTTTTTTAAGTGAAAAATTCTCTTATGGAAAGGTAGAAAAAAGTGGGGAATTCCATCTTTAAAAGAAGGGAATTGAAAGAGTGTAAAATTTTCGAGTTTATAAGGTGGAAAATCTAGTGTAAAATTTCCTGCTTGAAATTTTGTGAATTGCAAAGCGGAAAATTGTCGATTTGAAAATAAGGAAATTTTCTGAAGGTGGAAAATTTTTAAATAGGGAATTTCCGAGGTTATAAGTTGGAAAAAATGTAGTGTAAATATTTCCTACTTGGAAGGTGGAAAATTGCCAACTTGAAAATGAGGAAATTTAAAAATGAGGAAAATATGCCGGCTTGGAAAAAGGAAATTAGACATTTTTTGATTTTAAGGGTAGGAAATTTTCCAGTTTAGGTGGAAAATTCCCTTCTGGAAATGTAGAAAAAAGTGGGGAATTCCGTCTTTAAAAGATGGTAATTGAAAACGTGTAAAACTTTCGAGTTTATAAGGTGCAAAATTTATAGTGTAAAATTTTCTGCTTGAAATTTTGTGAATTAGAAAAGTGGAAAATTGTCATTTTGAAAATAAGGATATTAAAAAAAAATTTTCTTTAATTATTTAAAATAGGGGATTTCCTACTTGGAAGTTGGGAAATTAGAAAAATGTAAAATTGTCACCGTGAAAGCAAGAAGCGTAAAAAATCCTAAATTAACAATGAAGGTGGGGAATTCTAAAATAGGAAAATTCATGTCTTGAAAACGGGAATTTTCCAACTTAAAAATTTGGAAATTCGGAAAATAGGACATTTTCCGACTTGAAGGGGGGGAAATTCATAACTAATAAATGTCTGACGAGGATAGGTGAATTTTCTGACTTGAAAGAAAGGAAATTTAAAATGTGAACAATTTTCTGACTTATAAGATGGACAATTAAAGAAATGGGAAATTTTGCTGCTTGAAAGGCGAAAAAATTTAGTTTAGTTTCAAATATTTCGGATGAAGAAGAGGAAGCAAGAAAATTCAAATCTAAAATGACTAAGCAATTCAATTCCATCACTTTTCACTATTTTTTACAATTTAAATTTATTAGATTTAGAAAAATACCAAAAGAAGCAGTTTATTTCTTTTTTTTATTTAATTAAAATTTTTTTATTAAATTCCTTAAAAATTCTCACACTTTTTCGTTTGCTTCTTTCGTTTTTAGTATTTTTCTACAATCCTTGACGATTTCCTTGAAATTGAACATTCCATTCTAATACATAAGGACCTTGCCCCCAGGCTTCTCTTTCGATCACTCCGACGGATGCCCTTCTTTCAACTTCACGAGAGGAATCTGCCGATAATACCAGCAACATTCAGTGATTTCGTGTGTGGATTTCGAACGTAAAAGTGCGAACAGAAAAGTGAAATTTATATAAAAAAAAAAAGAAGAAAAAGTGACTTGTGACAATTATTCAAGTGATAAGTCGAACGGAAATAGTGCGTCGATTTTCACAAACAGTGAATCAAGTGGGAGCTTTTATTTAACGAATGTTTATCGTTCGTTTCGTCGATTGAGTTCCAGAAACGGAACTTCCTTTCATCACCTTCTCCGCTTCCGGTGAGTACTCTGCTTTTTTAATCTCACCAAATTCCTTTCCCATCAAATCTTTAAGAAAATAGAAAGAGAGGATGAAAGGGAAATGAAACTTTCATTTACGTCATTGCTTGTTGCTAAATTTGTTTTTTTCAACAACAAATGGAGTACAATTTTGTACATTTGAATATTAATGAAAAAAGGTGAAGTTAAATCTTTACTTCAGAGATTTTCATTAAATATTAACCTTCGAGTAATTTTTAATACAGAAAAAAATCCCCCTCCCTTTTCAACCCTGAAATTTTGTACCTTATAATTTTTCTTTTTTGAATTTGTCAATTTTTCCCCGTTGAAGTTTTTGTTCTTCATTTTACAATTTTCCGTTTTTTATATTTTCTTCAAGTCGGCAATTTTCCTCTTTTTAGTTTTCCCTCCTTTTAAAATATAAATTTTCCACTTTTTAATTTCCTTTTTATTTTAGTCAAATATTTCCCACTTTTTTTTTATTTTCCTACGTTTTTAGATATTTTCCACCTTTTTACCTTGACCTCTTTTCAAGCAGATAATTTTCCACTTTCTAAATTTCAGTTTTAAAATTTTCCTACTTTTAAGCCGGACGTTTTTTTAAATTAAGATGTTCATCTTTTAAATTTACCTCCTTCTAAATTGATCGGGTTTTCCACAGAAATTTTCCACCTTAAAAAAAATGATTTCAAAGATTAGACTGTTTTCGTATAAATGCTTGTAATTTTCGAATATTAGGGAAAAAGTGTTTTTCTGAAAGGGGCAAAAAATGTTGGAAATAGTGTTGTCGAGTGCGTGAGCGTGTCGGTTAATTGCAAGTTGAGGCGTGAAGGCGATCGCGCGTGCATACACCACCCATAATTATATTCTTACGCTGCCAGTGAAGTCTGCATCTCTCCTGGACTTAAAAATCTCAGTCTCCCCAGAGACTCGCGCTTTCTGGCAGAATTAGCGCTCGTAAAAATTTCAATCGTACGTTTAACAACGGTTTCTGCATCTTTTTTGCAAGACACATTCTCAAGTTGCAGAATCTTAGTTTTTCCTAGAAAATTCGCATAATTATATTGAAAAAAAATTATTTATTACATTATAATTAATTAGTATTATATTCTAATTTATTATAATTTAATAATAATTACAAGATTAATGTCTGCAATTAATAGATTTCGGTCAATTTATACCATGATTCATTTTCAATTTTTATTTATGTAGTTGAATCCAAGGTCGAGTTTAATTTATTAATAATTAGATTACATTAATTCAAGGTCAATTATAGAATAATTTCAAGGCTAGGAAATATTAAGTCGAGGTCAATTCAAATAAATTCAAGGTCGATTGGAATGCATTCACGGCTAGTAGAATTTAATTCAAGGTCGTTGGTATTAAGGAGAATTGTAGGTCAGCTAAGAAAACTTATACGTCAATTTTTGAAAATTAAGTTCAGTTCTAGGTCAATTTTACTAAATTTGGATTTTATTATAATTTTCTCGAAATTGTGATAAATTGTAGGTCAATTTGATTAAATTTAGCTAAATACTTGTAGGTAAATTATACTAAATTAATCTTCATAATTGTAGGTAAAGTTTTTAAGTCAAATTTTAGGTCAATTAACATGTTTCAGCTCAACTGTTGGCAATTAAAATTTTTTGAGTTACATTGTAGGTCAAGACAACTAAATTAATCTAAATTGTAGGTCAATTTGATTAAATTTAACTAGATAATGTTAGGCCAATTCTATTGATTATAACTATGTAATTCTAGATTAATTCTACTTAATTCAGCTAAATAATTGTAGGTCAATTTTACTGAATTTAACTAAATAATTTTAGGTAAACTTTTTAAACAAAATTTTAGGTCAATCAACATGTTTAAGCTCAACTGTTGGCAGTTAACATTTTTAAACGAAATTATGCTATATTGTAGGTCAGTTTTATTCAATTTAGCTAAATAATAGTAGGGTAATTCTACTGATTTTGGCTAAATAATTCTAGATTAATTTTACTAAATTCAGATAAATAATTGTAGGTCAATTTTAATGAATTTTGCTAAATAGTTGTAGGTAAATAAAAATTTAGGTCAATTCTACGAATTTACGTCATTTCCATGAAATTAAGTCAAATTGTAGGTCAAATCCACTAAATTTAGCTAAATTATTGTAGGTCAATTGTACTAAATTAAACTAAATAATATTAGGTAAACTTTTTAAACAAAATTTTAGGTCAATCAACATGTTTAAGCTCATCTGTTGGCAGTTAACATTTTTTGAGTTAAATTGTAGGTCAAGACAACTAAATTATTTTAAATTATAGGTCTATTCTATTAAATTTAGTTTCTATGATCATCCCAACGAAATTGTACTATATTGTAGGTCAATTTTATTCAATTTAGCTAAATAATGATAGGTCAATTCTACTGATTTTGGCTTAATAATTCTAGATTAATTTTACTAAATTCAGATAAATAATTGTAGGTCAATTTTACTGAATTTCTCTAAATAATTGTAGGTAAATTAAAATTTTAGGTCGATTCTACGAATTTACGTAATTTCCATGAAATTAAGTCAAATTGTAGGTCAAATTCACTAAATTTAGCTAAATTATTGTAGGTCAATTGTACTAAATTAAACTAAATAATTTTAGGTAAACTTTTTAAACAAAATTTTAGGTCAATCAACATGTTTAAGCTCAGCTGTTGTGAATTAAAATATGTTGAATTAAGTTGTAGTTCAATTCAACTATATTTATAAAAATCGTAGGTAAATTTTACTAAATTTAGATGAAATTTAAATCAACATATTCGGATACTAGTGAGAAATTCTCAGAACTTCTCTGAACTCTCATAAGTCCAAGTCCAGCAGATTTTCCTCTGTCACAGAAGAAGATGAAGAGGAAGAAGAAGAGGATAAGGTGAAGATGAGGAAGGAGAAGAAAAAGGAAAGGAAAAAGAAAAAGGAAGATGCATAAGATAAAGAAGGAAGAAGAAGAAGAAGAAGAAGAAGAAAAAGATAAAGAGGAGGTGGTGGAGAAAAAGAGGAAGATGAGGAGGAAGAACTGAATAAGAGGACGTCGGCGAACCTCTAAATCACCTTTTGCCGCGCTCGATAACGCGCCGTTTACCCAACCCGGAGCCAAGAAACGGCCGATCGGCTTTACGAACGTTACAAACCTTCTTGTCGATCGAGGAGGACAGGTTTTCGTAATAAATCGCGCTCCGAGAGATCCCCGCTATGCAATCAACGCTCCACCGGCAATCTGCTTGTAAACCTACGTGCATATATACATTATACCTGCACGATACGCGCCATAAGGTGCTTCTATACAGCATAATATATACTACATGTACATTATGTATAATGTTGTATATGTACCCATCCACCGATCTTACCTCGTAGGTGCCACGAGATTCACACATTTTTATTTTATTTTTATTTTATTTTATTTTATTTTATTTTATTTTTATTATTTTATTTGTTTCATACTTATTTTAGGTGTGGGTATCATTCTCAAGATGTGAGCACGCGAACGCGAAATCTTATGTAGACGAGCTGCCAAAATTACAGCCATTAACCCTGGTAAAGGCGAGAACCAGTCGCTGTTTGCTTAACGTGATCGAAACCCGCCGAACGGATATGCATATGCAATTATGCATTATATATGTATATACATATATATATTTTTATATTTATGGATATGAAAAAACGAGGATAAAAAGAGGATTAGCAACACCCCAAGCCGACCGCAAAACTAATCTTCTTCGACAAATTGAGCTGAGAGCCACAAAATGAATAATAATTTTCGGTAGACTCAGGAAGAGTACTGATATTATAGAGAAAAGTTCCGACTTCATTTGAGGAAATTTGTGGCTTGGAGAAAATTTCAGAATCTGGAGAATTTTAAAATTTGAAAGGTGGAAAATCATTTTTTGGGAAATATATTATTTAGAAGGTGGGAAATTTAAAAATTGGGAATATTTTTTTACTTGAAAGGGAGGAAATTTCATTTAGAGAAAAATTTTCCGACCTGAAGGTGGAAAGTTGAGTATTGCAAGGTGGAAAATTTAATTTAATTTTCCACCTTTTTCTAACATTTTCTAGTGAAAATTAAAAAGATTGGAGAAGTTCCCTACTTGAAATGAGGAAATTTCTACTATTGGTAAAATTTTTACCTTAAAAGGTGGGAAATTTCAAAATTTCGATTTTAAAGGTAGGAAATTTTAATACTGGGAAAATTTTCTACCTTATAAAGATGAAAATTTATAAATTAGAGAATTTTCCTAAAGTTAAAAGAAGGAAAATTTCAATTGTAGACAGGATTTTTAACTTGGAAGGTGGAAAATTTCAAAAGTTCCGAATTGAAAGATTGAAATGTCAGTATTACAATATTGTTTATTTAGAAGGTGGAAAATTAAATTTGGTGAAATTTCCTACTTCGAAAGTGGAACATTTAGAAATTAGAGAATTTTTTGACTTAAGAGGGTGGAAATTTTCTTTACAGAAAAAATTTTCCAACCTCGAAGGTGAAAATTTCGTATTACGAAATTATTGATTTAGAAGGTGGAAAATTAAAAAGATTGGAGAATCTTCCTACCTGAAATGATATTTCAACCATAGGTAAAATTTTTGCCTTAAAAGGTAGAACATTTCATAAATGTAAAATTTATAAATTGGAGGAAAATTTCAATCATAGACAAAATTTTTGGCTCTAAAGGTGGGAAATTTCAATCTGCACGTTTCGATTTGATAGGTGGGATATTAAAATCTGAAAAAAAAAAGTTTAACTTGAAAAGAGGGAAATTAAAAAAAATTCTCACGCATTTAATATATATGCGGACTTAAAAATATTAATTGGTAATTGGGTGTGAGTAGAAGGAAATAAATTAATGATAGAAATGCAAGTCGTATTTGAATTTAATAGTCTTGTTAAACATGATCTCAGAATGATCTTGAGTACATTGTTTTTGATTATCGTGTTTGCGGTTTAAGTACTTAGAAATATGAGTTTTTATGTTTTGAAGCACCTTGTTCTAGCAAGATCATTTCGACTTTATCTCTACTTCCCCGCATCGTAAATCAGACACCCACCTTCCATCGTTTATAAAGAATATGTTGCAGACTCATTCGCCCTGAAAATGAACTGCAATATTTCTCGAATCGCGGATAGTAAAATAAACGAGGAGAAATGCGATAGAAAGACTAAGCCCACGCAATTTCGAATTACAACCTTATCTCCTGTTTCATTTTTATTCCTTCTTCCTATGACAAGTTCGCGAAACTGGAAATTTTCTCGCAGAAAGCAATATCCTGTAATAAATTACAGAAGTCTTTAAACACTGGTTTTAATAGTCAATGTAGGCTGCCACATTCCTCATTAGCTAAATTAATAGTCATTTTATGGAGTAAATATATTTTGTACAAGTTTTCTCTTGCATGAGGAAATTGTAAATCAATTTAACTTGAAAGGGAAAAAATTGCATTCATACGATTCACTGCTTGAAAAGATGGGAAATGAAAATTAGAAAAATTTTCCACCTCTTAAAAGGAGAAAATCCATTTTTACAAAATTTCTACTTAGAAGGTGGAAAATTTATAAATGGGAGAATTTTCTGGGAAATTCAAAAATAAAAAAATCACAATAGAAGGTGGGAAATTCATCCATAGGTGACTTTCATTCTCTAAAATTTCCCACCTCCAAATCAACAGCTTTTCACCTTCAACATAATTTTCCACTTCCCAAGCAGGAATTTTTCACTTTCATAGAATTTTCTCGTTTTTCAATCCAAATTTTCCACCTTTAGAATAAATTTTCCACTTACAATAAAAAAATACTTTAGGAGGAAAATCGAAAGATTCGAAAGGCGAAAAATGTCAATTATAGACGAAATATAATTCCAACTGCAAAACTTGAAAAAAATTGTATAATTTTGAAATTCATAAGCCTAATTTATTCGAGTCTGTAAACGGATTTTGAGACTCGGCGAACTTGGACTTGATTAGCATGAGTCCTCGGATGATAATAATTTTTATAAAATCCACTTTCGGCACTTTTTGCGCGAATATAATAATAGCAGAGTGGCGCCGGTTGGAGTTGAAGTTCATTTTGATGATATGCATCGATGAAAATTTCCGCGCAAGTGTCCACCGATCTAAATTCTAAATCTGACCGGTTTTTTCAAGTTTTTTTTTTCAGTTAGGTTGTTTAGGTTTTGGGTTTACGGCATGGGAGGCCAGAAAACATGAGCGACGGCATGGAAGCGTATAGCAAGACCGGTTGGACGATAGCTGTGAATGAAGTTAACCACACATCTCTGAATGGGCCTGCGACCGAGTAGTCACGGTATTTCCGCTCATGTTTACAAGTTTACATGGATGCGCTTAAAGCTTAAAGATCGCGTACCATTTGAAACATAACAGAACCCATAAAACTGCTGTCAAACCGACTCAGCTTTTTTATTATACCATCTCCAAATTTCAAGCCTTTACATTCAACTTAAAACTAGACATTTTCAAAATGAACCTTTTTTCGGAAATTTTCTCATATGGGACGTTCTTTTATGAATCGAAAAGAGAATTGACCGACCCATTTCGGATTTAGCTAAAAATATAAGAATTAAATAAATAAAAAGAAATAAATGAAAAACATTACTGTTGAAAATTTATTTATTTAATTATTTATGTTAATTAATTACTTAATTTTATTTATTTTAATTATTTTATTAATTTATTTATTTATTTTATTTTATTTATTCATTTATTTATTTACTTATTTCTTCAATTTTGAACAAAGTCATTTTAGCTAATAAATAAGAGTATTTATTTCAAAAATATGCAATAATCATTTATATTTCAGAGAAAAACGATATGAGACAAGAAAATAGACCGTGCAAATAACGCGCTAGATAAATTAAATTTTTTCGGATAGTACTAATTATTTGTCCATGGATTAAAAAATCGTTTTCGATAGGAAATTTAACGAAGAATACGATAAAAGTACTAGAAACTTGATTCATGGGTGTGGCAATTGATATAAATTTCAATTGTTTATAACAATTTGAATTTGTTAATATTTTTTCTTTGAAGTATTTTTTTATTAGAGCTCGTTCTTTTACCTATAAAATGAAAAAAAATAAAGTCTCTAGCTCAAATAGAACCGGAGTTATGAATCTTTAAAAAATAGTTTTCAAGCCAAAAATCACCAAATTTTCAAATTTTCAATCCTTTCTATTTTGCAAAAAAAAAGAGAAAAAACCTCAAATACGTATCTTTCTTTTTCCATAAAGAACCCGTAAAAAAAGTTTTAGCTGAATCAAAAATGGGTCGGTCATTTTTCGTCCAAATATGTACGGTTTGTAAAAGAACGTCCCATATTTTTAAATTTTCCACTTTTTAAGACACAAATTTTACCTGTGGTTGAAATTTCATCATTTCAGGTCAGAAAACTTCATTTTTAAAATTTCCCACCCTCTAAATCAAAATTTTTGTAAAATTGACTTTTCAACCTTCATTTTTTTTGAAAATTTGAAATTTTCCACTTTTTGAGACAAAAATTTGTATCTATGGTTGAAATTTTTCACCTTAACTTTATCCACCTTTTCTTTTTGAAGTAGAGAAAATTTCTTATGAATAAAATTGCAATTTCCCTTCTTTCAAGTCATAAAATTCTCCCATTTATAAATTTTCCACCTTTTAAGTAGATATTTTGTAAAAGTGAATTTTCATCTTTCAAGATGGAAAATGTCCCCTTTTCATATTTTGAATTTCCTCCCTTTCAAATAGGAAATTTTGTAAAACTGAATCTTCCCCTTTTAAGAGGTGGAAAACTTCAGTTTAAAAATTTCCCACCTTCTAAATCAAGGTGGAAAAATCGCGCTAGGTGAAGTATTATTTCTTAGGAGGTGAAAATTGATTTTAAAGGTGGATATCTCTTGATTTAAAGTAGGAAATTCATTTTAGAGGGCGAAAATTATACATTGAAGGTGGAAAATTAAAATTTAAGGTGGAGAATGTAAAGTCGAAGTTACAAAGTGAAGATTTTAAGCTGGGAAATGATCTTTTAAAGGTGGAAAAGAAATTTTAAAGTGGGAAATAAAAAATGAAAGTAGAAAATGTAATTTCGAATGTGAAAATGTATAATTGTAGGTGAAAAACGATCATTTAAAGTGGAAAATCTTCAAATGAACTTTTAAGGTGGAAAATGAACATAAAGATGAAAAACTTATTTGAAGATGAAAATCACAAGGTGGAAAATATACCGTCTGTAAAATGAGAGTTTAAAGTGAAAAATGAAAATCGGAGAGTAATAATGACAAAAAGGTGAAAAATGACATTTTCAAGGTGGAAATGAGAAATTGAAGGTGAAAATTAAATTTTCAAAGTGAAAAATAATACCTTGAAGGTAGAAAATGCATTTTATCAAGGAAAGTAAATTTGAAGGTGGATAATGGAAATTTAAAGAAGGAAAATTAATTTGAAAGTGGAAAACTTAAGTTGGAAAATGTACTGTATGTAAAATGAGTTTAAATTGGGAAATTAAAATTTTAAGGTGGAGAATCACATATCTAAGGTAGAAAATGAACAATTTTAGATGGAAAAGTCAATCTTGAAGGCGGAAAATTAATTTTAACGAAGGAAATAAAAATAAAGATAGAAAATGTAATGCTGAATGTGACAATGTAAAATTGAAGGTGAAAAACGATCATTTAAAATGGCAAATCTTTAAATGAACTTTTAAGGTGGGAAATGAAAAATAAAGATGAAAAATTAATTTGTAGGTGGAAAATATACCGTCTATAAGATAAGAGTTTAAAGTGAAAAATGAAAATTTGAGAGTAATAATTACAAAAAGGTGGAAAGTGATATTTTCAAGGTGGAAATGAAAATCAAAGGTCGGAAATGAGAAATTGAAGGTGAAAGTTAAATTGTCAAAGTGAAAATGGAATTTTATAATGGAAAATAAATTTGAAGGTGGAAAATAAGTCTCAAGGTTGAAATTATGAAAATTTAAAGATGGAAGATCAATTTTAAGGTGGAAAATGGAAATTTAAAGAAGGAAAATTAATTTGAAGGTGGAAAACTTATGTCGGAAAATCTGCTGTATGTAAAATGAGTTTAAAATGGGAAATTAAATTTTAAGGTGGAAAATCTGATATATAAGGTAGAAAATGAAAAGTTTTAGATGGAAATTTTTTTTAAAGCCTGTTTTTAAAATTTCTCTCCTTTCAAGCCGAATAATGTGTAAGTCGAAAAAATATGATCTTTCCATTTGGTAACCCGAATTTCGTAACATCTGGAAATTTTCAGACTTTTAGCCTTGAGAGTTTTGTCTACTTTATTTGCATTTTGTCGCTATTGGTAAGAGTTAAGAGGTAAGATGCTTCATACTGAATGCGACGATTATTAATCGCAGCAAAGAAACGTCGATGTTGGTCGTCTCTCGTGTGTTTACGCATCCCATGTTCCAATGAGTGTGTTTATATTCGTCCGAGTGACACTTGAAATATTTAATGTCTGTCGTCGAATGAAATATGGATTCGATGCGATAAGCCAAACGAGTGCGTGAAGATAAATCTTGAGTATACATTATAGTTTAGGCATAATGATGAACACACATTTTCTCTTTCGAGAGAAAATTCAAAAATGATTAGGCAAGCCTCACGTTTTCATGAATTTTCAAGTACATACATATATACTATTAATAGTATATATATATATATATATATATATATGTAGTTGAATTATTAAAATATTAAGTTATACCCTAAACCGGTAAAAATTGCCTGACTTTTCAGTTTTTTTCATCAGCTGCCTGTGCTAAATACTATAATTTACAGAAAGCAGAAAAAGGTGTATTAGCCATATTATGTAAAATAATAGCGATGCAATTTATAAAGAAGTGAACGCTTAGTCCTTTAGTGGTGAGTAAATGCTGTGGTTAAGCTGATTTCACCGGTTTCCGTTTACACCAGTCGTAAAGTTAAAAGCCGGCAAGTGAATCCCGTCGAATGGATCCGATGTAAACAGCACGGCTCGTTGCTCCCGTAACTTTTATCGCGCGCAATTTGTCGGCCTCGTGATTTTTTTTTCTTTGCGCCCCACTGGGACTTGCCTCCGAGGAAGTTGGATCGTTTTCCGCATTTTGCGAATGGTAAAAATGAGGATTAATATGCGAGATAAATTCCCGAGTTTATAAAGTAGAATATTTCAATTTTAGGTGTTGATCTTCTGGATTTTAAGGGAGACAATTTAAGGATGTGGAAAATTTTTGAACATCGAAAGGGAAAATTCAGTTTACAATATTTTTGGAAAATTTTAGTTTTCTGACTTTCGAGGAGGGAAATTATATTTATCAATAGAAATTTTATGGTTTGAAAGTGGAATAATTTTTTCATGGGAGAATTTTCCGTCTTGAGGAAAATTCTAGTAATAATTTGGGTGGAAAATTTTATGAAGTGAAAAATTTTCCAACTTCAAAGGAGAGAAAATTTTGTTTAGCAAATTTCTGATTTAGAAGGTGGAAAATTTAAAAATTGCAAAATTTTCTGACTTTCCAAGAGGGAAACTAATTTAATAGAAAGATTTCCGGCTTGAAAGTTCGAATATTTAAAAATGTGGAAAATTTTCGAACTTCAAAGGGGAAAATTCAGTTTAACATATTTTTGGTTTAGAAGGTGGAAAATTTTATTTTTATGAGTTTCAAAGAGGGAATTTATATCAGTAGAAATATTTATGACTTTAAAGTCGAAAAATTTGTTCATTGGAGAATTTTCCAACTTGAAGGAAATTATTAAAAATTCAAAGTGAAAATATGGTTTTAATTAATATTGTTAATTGTTTTAAAAATATAAATGAGGGTGAGGAGATACAAATGATAAATAGTACTGCGTTTAAAAAGGTTTAATAAAATAACTGCACGAAATTGAGAAATACAAAATGTGAAAAATATTAGTGATTGAAAATTACACTCAGAAGAATAAGAAAATTCGTAGGCGTCCGGTCAGTGACCTTGTCAAATGCGAACTGATGCCCTGGCCAAAAAATCCTTCGCAGGTCACAAACTTTTTATGGAACTTTCACCTTTCTCATAGAGCAATGGAATTTTCCATTGCTCCACGGATAACATCAAGTTGCCATGAAACTACCTAAATACAAATATTAATTAAATTCTAGTAATAATTTTGGTGGGAAATTTTATAAAGTGAAAAATTTTCCAACTTCAACGGAAAGAAAATTTTGTTTAGAAAATTTCTGACTTGCAAGGAGGGAAACTACTTTAATAGAAAGATTTGATTGAATAATGAAAGTTGGAATATTTAAAATTGGAGAATTTTTTTACCTGAAAGGGGGAAAATTCAATATTCCAATATTTCCAACTTAGGTGAGTAATTTTTTCATTCCAAAAGGAGGAAAATTCCAGTATAAAAAGATTCTGGATTAGAAGGTGGAAAATTTGGAAATCTGGGAGTTTTCCAGTTTGCAAGGAGGGAAATTACATTAATACAATCATTTCTTGCTTGAAGGATGGAAAATTATTAAATTGAAGAATTTTCCGACTCATAAAGATGAAAATTTCAATTATTGTTATTTTTGGAGTCAAAAATTTTTGAATATTGAATTTTCCCATTTTTAAGTTAGAAGATGGGAAATTTATCGGTTCTAAAGGTGGAAAATTCATGTTCACGAATTTTCTGACCTAGAAGGTGGAAAATCTAAAATAGTAAAATTTTTCGAATTTAGAGCAAGTTAATTTTAATTATAGATTTCCCACTTAGAATTTGGGAAATTTTTCAGTTTCAAAGGAGGAAAATTCCAGTTTTACAAGAATAGTAATCCAGAAGGTGGAAAATTTTAAAATACAGAATTTTCCTGCTTGTAAGTGGAAAATTCCATATTACAAAATTTCTGACATAAATTTAAAGATGAAAAATTTTAAAAGTGGGAAATTTTCCGATTTGAAAGGACGAAAATGTCAAAATTGACAATTTCTTAATTGAAAAAGGTAAAATTCCGTGGAAAAGGAATTTGTGTATAAATTTTAAACGTGGCGGTAAAGTGTTGCAAAAATCGGTGTGTATGGACCTGTTTGAGTGGATAATTCGCCTGAGGTGCTCGCCTCCCTAAAATCGCCGTTACTCCGTGCAAGGGCCGAATTAACGAGCAGTGTGAATGAAATGAGCCGATAATGCGAAAACATACACAGCCTCCAGCAGCATCCATGCTGTGACTTATTGTAGAAAACTACCCGTCCTCAGAGACGCGTAGGTGGTCTCAGATGAAATATTACTCAAAGTCTCAAAGTAAATGTCAAAGATACTCAAAAACGGGCATGTAAATTACCAAATAAAAGAAAGAGACGTAAAGGGGATGTAAATCCAAGTTGTCAGTTTTAAACCTCGTATATTTTTACCACTTAATCTGCAGTCGTATTCAATGTTACTATTTTTTAATAATTACTAAAATTATATTACTATTTATAGAAGCCAACGTCTATTTCGATTCGCAAAAAGAAAATGAATGCTGAAACGCAATTAGATGCGGTTTTGGGAAACGCTTTCCACGCACAAAACTCCTTTGTAATTCAGATGTCTCATGTCTCCTTTCATTTTTTTTCTTTCGTCTTCACTTGGTTGCGGCTCGTTTGGCAAACGCGACATACAGGCGTGCAAAATGCACAGAGAAGTTTAATCAACACCACGGCGCCACCGCGACACAAAGAGCCCTTCAGATAATTTTAAGATGAGATAAATTCAACTAGAAATGCATTTTAAGTCCTTTCACTGGGTTCAGAAAATTATTTTCTAAGATTGAAAATATATGATCTAACAGATTTTCCACCTTTGATATAAATTTTCTTTTTTGAAGATGAATTTTCCACATATAAGATTTTCCACCTAATAATAGTTTTCCCAATTTATAGGATAAATTTTCATCCTTGATTTTCCACCTAGTCGGATTTTTCACTTTTAAATCATTTCCCTCTTGTCAAATGTGAATTTTATTTGTTTGGAATCAATTTTACACCTACGAATAAGAATCAATTTTCCACCTAATCGGATTTTCCCACCTTCAAATAATTTGCTTTTAAATATCAATTTTCTATCTTTATTATAAATTTTCTTATTTTAAGGACGAATTTTCCGTCTAAAAGAGTTTCCACCTTTTAATCATTTTCCCATTTCCCAAGATCAAATTTTCCACCTTAATTATATTTTTCCTTTTCAAGCGGGAATGTAACACCTTAAAAATGATTGTTACATTTTGAATAGAATTTTTCCTCCGAGAGTGAGTTTTCCACCTACTATAGTAGGATTTTTCGCCTAAATTAATTTTCCACCTACAAAGTTGACTTTTCCACCTAATCGGATTTTTCCACCTTCAAATAATTCGTTTTTAAATATGAATTCTCTACCCTTGATATAAATTTTCCCACTCAGGGGAGAATTTTCCACCTAAAATTATTTTCTCTTTTTGTCCATTCTTATTTTCCCATCGCCCAAGATCAAATTTTCCACTTTGACAATACATTTCCTTCCGAAAATTATTTTCTAACATTAAAAATGTATAATATGTAAATAAGATTTTCCACCTTTACTATAAATCTTATTTTAAGGACGAATTTTCCATCTAGTAGTATTTTTCACCTTAAAATAATTTTCCCTTGACAAAAACGAATTTTATATATTTAGAATCAATTTTCTACCTACACATGACTTTTCTACATAATCGTATTTTTCCACCTTCAAATAATTTGCCCTTAAATACGAATTTTCTATATTTATTATAAATTTTTTTCTATTATGGATGAATTTTCCACCTAAAAGAGTTTTCACCTTTTAATAATTTTCTCACTTTCTAAGATAAAGTTTTCATGAGTTTTCCGCCTAATCGGATTTTTCCACCTTCAAATAATTTTCCTTTAAATATAGATTTTCTGCCCTTGATATAAATTTCCCCACTCAAGGAAAAATTTTCCACCTAAAATTATTTTTTCCTCTTGTTCATTTTTATTTTCCCACCACTCTAGGTCAAATTTTCCACTTTGACAATACTTTTATTTCAGAAAATTATTTTCTAACTTTAAAAAAAATAATAAATAGGATTTTTCCACCTTTACAAATCTTGTTATTTTAAGGACGTATTCTCCATCTAGTATTATTTTTCACCTTAAAATTTACATTAAAGGTAGAAAGTCTATACTTAAAAGGAAAATTATTTGAAGGTGGAAAAATCCGAT